>BHEV01057490.1:0-27883 GCA_004319985.1 Emydocephalus ijimae
CCTGGTTCTGCCCAGCCCGCACGGCTCTGCCGTGGCCCTGGTGGGATGAGCGGAGATTTTTAAAATAATTCGCTTTGCCTTTGAAGGCAAAGAGAAGGCGGCGACAGGAGTGCCTGAAGCCAAGTATACCAACAACAAAAGGCAAATCCTCAAGGTGGGCTGGAGGGAGGTGGCTACGTGCCCCCTGGGCTGCTTCNCGTCCTGACTTGCAGCATCCTGCCGTTGCCGCCGCGTCCTTTTCGCCGCCGCCTCCCTCTCCGACTGCGAAGCTTGTGTGCTTTGCCAAACGCTCCGAACGAGGCGAGCTCTTTCATACAGAGAGAGAGAGAGAGGGAAAGAGGCCACCCACTTTTTATCATGCTGCCGCCGCTGCACCACTGGCTCTAGGCCAAACCCCGGGCCTCGCTCAGAAAGCAAATACCGCGCATTAGAGGAAAAGAGGCACAAACCTCCTTCTGCCTCGCTGCTGCTCAGGGTGGTTTCGGGGGGGGGGTGCTGCAGCGAGGCGCGTTTTGCGTGCCTACCCTGAAAGGCTGCAGTAGCAGTGCGTCTAGTTTCTAGGTGGTGGGGGATGGCGGCTGCTTTGGAGCTGCTCTTGCGGGATGAGGTGACAGCCCGTGCGGTGGTGCGGTGGCTGAAGTCAAGCCAGAGCTGCGCCGAAGAGGTAAAACGCGCAACCCGTTTTGGCAACAGCGACGCTTCTTGAAGTTAGCCCTCCTTGGGGCGGAAAGTTGGCTGGGGGGGCGGTGAAGTTTCTTCTCGCCTTCAAAAACCCGGAAAAGGAAGGCGGGAAAAAAGCAGGAATAGTCGCCTCGCGTTGCCTGTTAGGTGCTCCTCCTGCGCGGCCCTGGAGGTTACGGAGCAGGGCGCCTCTGGGACCTCCATGATTGTATGCAAATCTGGTCTTTATTTTGGGGGACCACGTAAACCGGACCCCGAGATCCCGTGCATGCCTTCCCGCAGTTTCCCTGACCTGTACATGCTTGCAGGTCAGGCTTGGCCGAGGGTCAGTGTCTTTGCAACCCATTCTTTGGAAGAGGGTACATTCCCCCCTTGAAGGCAAAGGGAAGGCGGCGACAGGAGCGCCTGAAGCCAAGTGTCTCCTCAGGGCTCCGGTTGCAGGGAGGAGCCCTGACTGGCTGCACGTGGTTGCGCCAAACGTGGTTGCTGTAATGCCACAGCAGCAAGGGAGAAGAGAAAGCAACGGTGGCGGAAGGTCTCCCAATAAGAAGTGCTCCACCAACGCAGGCAGCACCATATCTGGCCATGCAACAAAGTACTTCCTAACGGCAAGCCCCCCCCCACCATTCCCCCCCATTTCGCATGTTTAATATGGGCCTTAATTTGGGGGGAGGGGCTTAATTTGATTTTATGCCAATAAATCATGCTGGGGCTTCCTATTGGTGGAAGCCGTATTGTTGGAGAAACACGGTACTATTTCTTTGAATACATATCTTTAAATCCATTTAGCTATCTGAGATCTCAAAACAGGCGAGAGGGCACGTGTTACCAACCTTAGTTCACTAACCTGAAGTATAGTAGCAGCTTTATGCTTATCCAAAAAATGATTATTCTTTTTTTCACAGCTGACAGTCTTTCTTCTGAGGCAGTAACTCCGCCAAGCAGACTGGATTACAGTTGCTGCCAGATGTAGCCTTGTATAAAAATTGATCTCTTTATGAACTCTATAACCTCGCCAACACGATTGGATAATTATGGCTGCTGAGCTATAAATAAAAGAAAAAAAACCTTACTTTAAAAATATAAACTGTGCCAATAATTGTACTGTATATTGCTGGTTTTTTTGAACATGGGATACTATTTGGGGATCAAATAAAAAAGATTAGATCTAAGAAATATAAACATGCCTTTACTGGAAATCAAGGACAAGTTGAGCACTGGCAAAAAGCTCAATTTAGTCCTTTTCCCTATGTGTACTGTGTTGTGAAAAAAATCTTCCTTATCATAAGAGAGAAGACTATTGAATGCAAGGAAGCTTTAATATTAGAGAATTAATTCATGCAGAATTGAAGAAAGAAGTAGGGAGGATGAAGCAGGCTAATGAGACTATTTTCCAGGCATTTTACAATAATGCTATTTTGCTTAATGCCAAATAACTGTTGATGCTGACATTGGAGGTTGATGCATGTTACACATACAACATAGTTGTTAATTAGAAATAAATTGGTATTGCGAATTTTAAATCCATACATGTTAAATGCATTCTAAGGAGATAAGTTTTTCTATATATAAGAATCTTATTGATGCTGAGAGTGATTTTGGCAGTTCCTGGTAGGATCATCTTTGCTGGAAAGGTTGGAAGCGGAATCCAAAACAGAATGAGGAAAGAATATATATTATCTTCATGTCTGTTAAATTTATTTAACAGCAAATATGATATGTCAGAATTGGAAGATAGGACATGTAGAATCAGAATTTAAATCAGAATGAGAAATGATTAGTAATAATTTGTTTCTCTCATTGGAATTGGAATTGGTAGTTACGGTGTTAATAATTTTATATAATACAATTTTTATATGAAAGCAATGACTACATTATAAAGTAAAAATGAAAAATATGGTCTGTAAATATTAAAACTAAGGTAATGGCAAATAGCAGGCTTAATGATCTTACAGCTTACATTCCAAAGAAATGAAGATTAGTTTTGCAATTCTGGGCTCAAGCACAAATACAAATGGAAGTATATTAGCGAGGTAATCAGGAAAACAATTATATGGAGAAGAACAAATGTAGATAATTTCTATGAAAACAAGAATCAGAGTATTCAAAGCACTGATTTTTTACCCCCAGTGGAAATGCCCATCTGTGAAAGAATTAGCGAGGTAAGACAGATGACTCTGAATTATGGATATGGAGACAGTTGCTATGGATACTATGAACTGCAAGAAGAATTAATCGTTGATCCTGAATAGCTAACTGCTCTTTTGAGGCAACAAGGAGAAATTCATTTGATGTAAATGAATGAAAGGCTAGAAATACTATTCTAGTAGAAAAAAAAACTGAAGATAACAAATAGGAAGGATGGGTGGAATGAAGAAAACATTGTAATATCTGTGGAAGAATGACAGATTATTGTTTGGGAAAGATTCAAATGATAGCCTTTACACAGGCAGCCTCCAGGAATCAACCAGAGTTGATGGGACATTTTTTACAGCTTGTTCAGTCATAGACATTCAGAAAAAATTAACACATAGGATGATTTGTTTTTAATTCTAGTATCAGAAAAAAGTATATTTTTCTCACTACTGGCCTGAAGCTCATCTCTTTTCCTAATGCAGAAGCTGAGTGTATACTTTTGCATCACTCAGTAAATAGCATTTGTAATAGCCTGCTGCCTAAATATCAATACAAACGTGCATAGAATGTACTCACTGAAACTGAAAAATCCCTAAAAGGCCAGTCTTTACATTTCAATTTACAGCAGCATAAAATGCAATACAGTATTTTAACCTTAGATTGTTTACTATTGACCTTACCCCCTTTCCTAAGAGGTCTATAAGGGGCATGCATAAGTGCACCAACGTGCCTAGTGTCCCTGTCCTATTGTTTCTTTTTATTTTTCTTATATGTATTCATTTCATGTACTCATAACTATGTCTATAATACCTGTAATCTTATAATCGCTTGACAAAATAAATAATAATAAATAAATAAATAAATAAAGTATTCAAATGCAACTCAGGATCTCTGATCTGATCATTTTTCTCTGTGCCTTCAAGTCAATGTTAACTAGATCCTGTAATTTACATGACAACATTTTTTGGAAATGGTCTCCTTTTGCCATTCTCCTAGGGATGAGAAAAATGACATAAACTCAGCTAGCTGGCTTTGTATCTAAGATGGGACTAAAACTTATGCTTTCTAGCCTGATATTTTAACCACTACAAAGGTTTTCTTTGTTCAGCAGTGAATTACAGGTGAAACTCAAAAAATTAGAATATCGTGCAAAAGTTCCTTTATTTCAGTAATGCAACTTAAAAGGTGAAACTAATATATGAGATAGACTCATTACATGCAAAGCAAGATAGTTCAAGCCGTGATGTGTCATAATTGTGATGATTATGGTTTACAGCTCATGAAAACCCCAAATCCACAATCTCAGAAAATTAGAATATTACATGCAATCAATAAAACAAGGATTGTACATAGAACAATATCGGACCTCTGAAAAGTATAAACATGCATATGTACTCAGTATTTGGTTTGGGCCCCTTTTGCAGCAATTACTGCCTCATTGTGGCATGGAAGCTATCAGGTTGTGGCACTGCTGAGGTGTTATGGAAGACCAGGATGCTTCAATAGTGGCCTTCAGCTATTCTGCATTGTTCGGTCTCATGTCTCTCATCTTTCTCTTGGCAATGCCCCATAGATTCTCCATGGGGTTCAGGTCAGGCGAGTTTGCTGGCCAATCAAGCATAGTAGTCCCACGGTCATTGAACCAGTTTTGGTGCTTTTGGCAGTGTGGGCAGGTGCCAAGTCCTGCTGGAAAACGAAGTCAGCATCCCCATAAAACTCGTCTGTGGAAGGAAGCATGAAGTGCTCCAAGATCTCCTGGTAGATGGCTGCGTTGACCCTGGACTTCATGAAGCACAGTGGACCAATACCAGCAGATGACATGGCTCCCCAAATCAACACAGACTGTGGAAACTAGACTTCAAGCAACTTGCAGTGTGTGCCTCTCCATTCTTCCTCCAGACTCTGGGTCCTTGGTCTCCAAAAGAGATGCAAAAGTTGCTATCATCGGAAAAGAGGACTTTGGATCACTGAGCAACAGACCAGGTCTGTTTTTCTTTAGCCCAGGTAAGACGCTTCTGACGTTGTTTGTTGTTCAGGAGTGGCTTGACAAGAGGAATATGACATTTGAAGCCCATGTCCAGGATCTGTCTGTGTGTGGCGGCTCTTGATGCACTGACTCCAGCCTCAGTCTACTCCTTGTGAAAGTCCCCAACACTTTTGAATGGCCTTTTCCTGACAATCCTCTCCAGGCTGCAGTCATCCCTGTTGCTTGTGCACCTTTTTCTTCCATACTTTTTCCTTCCACATAACTTTCTATTAATGTACTTTGATACAGCACTTTGGGAACATCCAACTTCATTTGCAGTTACCTTTTGAGGCTTTCCCTCCTTATGGAGGGTGTCAATGATGGTTTTCTGCACAATTGTCAGGTCAGCAGTCTTTCCCATGATTGTGATTCCCACTGAACTTGACTGAGAGACCATTTAAAGGCCCAGGAACCCTTTGCAGGTGTTATGGCTTAATTAGCTGATTAGAGTGGGACACTTTGAGCCTAGAATATTGAACTTTTTCACAATATTCTAATTTTCTGAGATTGTGGATTTGGGGTTTTCATGAGCTGTAAACCATAATCATCCCAATTATGACACATCACGGCTTGAACTATCTTGCTTTGCATATAATGAGTCTATTTCATATATTAGTTTCACCTTTTAAGTTGTATTACTGAAAAAATGAACTTTTTAAAATGAACTTTTGCACAGTATTTTAATTTTTTGAGTTTCACCTGTATAAGGCAAGAAGGTAATTGAAAGCAGTTCATAAGGTTTAAAGGTTAGGACATTTCTGAGAGCAGATCTGTGCTCTATCCATCCCAGATGAATTGAGTGGCCAACTAGAAAATATTTTCAAGAGTTCCTGTTAAGAATATACCATAATATTTTGTACGTTACCTATAAAGTAGAATCCAGGGGTGATCTATATGCTTAGACCAGGAGACAGCAAAACACCTCCTTTTCACTGATCAGGGGGATTTGTTTGATCTGAATTAAAGAACAGTTTGTCTCTTCTATGGCTGATAAAAGATTGCACTTTAAGATTTAAACATTTTCCTTGATTTTTAGTCCTGCAGTGTTTTAACTATTGGTGAAATAGGTTTATGTACAAGAAAAAAAAAGTAGACTAATATATATTTTTCTTAAAATTATTTTCTATTCTATTTTGGTGGAGCTGCTTTGTATGCAATGTTCACTCATAAGAACTAAAAGAAAGCTTTAGATGTTATCACCATCAGATTAATTTTTAATGTGCAGCCAGCTTCAAATATTTAATTATGGAAACAAACCTTACATTCTAGGAGCGCTTGTGCAATACTGAATTCAAGTATGAAAAAATTACATTATCTGATTGGAAGTCATGCCTGAAACATGCCTGAACAACTAAGTAAGTAAGCTCCCAATCTTGGCTAAGTGTATTCATTTCTTCCTATCCTCATTTGAAAAATCTATTCATTACAGAATATTCAATTAAAATAAATACAAAAGTGAAAGATTATTGGTGCTGTTTCATGCATTCTGTCTCCCATTAAAACCTTGGCCTTTCTAGATGAATGAGAAAAAAATCATTTGAAAATTTCAGAATGTTGCTGTTAATCAGTATAGAGATAATACTGATGTTAGGGGACCTAAACTCAGATTTAACATAAACAACTTGCATACATCAGCAATAATAAATTGGACCCTTTCTTAACAAATCTTGAGAAATTGTGACATAATTTAAAAGATGTTGCCAAAATATATCCAAAACAGTTTACAATTGCTATTCAATTTTTATGTCATGAACTACCACACAGAGCAAGAAAACATACACAAATGTATTTATAATAGTTTTTCCACAACTATCAGATTATAGATTGCGGTCTTGCTATCCTATCCCACAGTATCCTGAAAATGTCCAAATTAATACCCATGAATTATCTTTGTCAGAAATGTTATTTCACGAACCAACTAGCTTAATTTCTGTAGTTTTATATCACTATCAACCTTAGGAAGATAGCGGATACAGTGATACTACACAGATCACTGTTGTGGTATAGGTGTTAGCAGGAACATAACAAAGAGGGCATTCATAGAGACAAGGAGAGTTCTTCAGGTTGAGGAGCAGAGGAATGACTAATAGCAGCATGCAACAGTACTCATATTATGATACTTAAATCTCTCAAAAGTGCTTTATGAAAATTGGTGAGGTTCATATCAGCACAAATTCACCATAGATAGCTTACCTAAGAAGGATATTTATATATTTGTAAAAATGCTTCAAATAAAATACCAAATAAACAAGAGGCAATATACTACAGAGAAATACTGAGAAACAGAAAATGAAGAGAAAATACTTGAGAAAAACTTTTGTTTTTCTTGTCCCGCTATTGGTAAAGCAGAATTCTTGAAATGATTTAATACAAATAAGATTCATAACATCCTTGTAGCCAATAGAATAGATAGTCCTTTAAAACTGATACATTCATTATCTGGCAGTTATATGAAAATAGGTCACTGAATCAATTATAAATCTACTGCCCTATAATACAGTATATTTTGGAGGTTGGAATTTGTTGTGTGGATAAAATTCCTGAATATTGCTCAGTTTCATTAATTATATTTATTTCATATTTCACTTCTTTAGAAAATGTTTCAATAATTCAAAATAATCTTTCAGTCATTTATAAAGTTAATTTCATTCAGATGTCAAATTTATAAGAACCTAGGGCAAAAAGAATTAGAAAGCAGTTGATTAGAGACTATTCTGTTTGTTAGAATACTTTGGGACAGAAGAAAGTAGTCCTGAGATAGAAGAAAGAAACAGAAGGAAAGACAGAAATATGATCTTAAAAACTTTCTAGGTTTCTGTGTATGCACATATAAACTTGTCTTCCATTGGGAGCACCCAAAAAGCTAAGTGGTTATTCTAGGAATAGCCTTTGGAACAGCCCTATACATCAGTGTTTCTCAACCTTGGAAAGTTTAACACACGTGGACTTCAATTCCCAGAATTCCCCAGCCTGCTATACATCAAGAGATTCAGCTTCCTAAATGTTTCAAGGACAGGTGATTTGTTTATGTTAATAAGCTTTATGAAAGAATGATTTGCAATGTACGGCATAGCTTTATGTTTATAGATATATTCTTAGTACAATTAGTATAATTATATTTATACTGAATAGAGAAAGAGTAGAAATAGAAAGTAATACGGTAGTTGCTTTTTTCTGGCTGATGGTGTGCTGCTTAAATGTTTCTATTATTACTGATGTGCTGTCAAAGTAGGTGTATAGTATATGCACTAAGTGATGATGTTGTCTGCTTTAAGATTACATAGAGATATAGTTATATTTTCATTAAAAAAGTTTGACCCTTTGATCTTACTCTTGTGAATTGTCAAAATGTTGAAGGTAATTTCCTCTTTCAATAGTTGTAATTTGCCTGTTGAATTTGTTTCTCTTAGGACTGATTAATGCATTGCTTTCCTCACTGTCATTTGTAGAATATTGAGTATATTTTTGTCTATATACTTGATTTTCATCTGTTTCTGGAACTGTCATGAAGGAGTTAATTGACTCAGCATGAGTATGGCCAGAAGTAATCCATCTTTCAGGCGTATTAAACGAGTCCTGCTTATTTTCTTTTACACCTGAGGTAAAGAAGTTATTTTTCTCTATGAAGTCTTGAGTTAAAAGATCTGCCTGTTTTTTTGGTTCTTCTGTCTTTGTAATGTTTAGAACTCCATATTCATGTGCATAACGATGTTCAATACTAAGCTTCATCAGTTTTTTAAAATACCAACACTGGAGCTGTATAGCGTCTTCGGAAAATTTACCTCTGGAAAAGAAATAGTTAAAACATTATTATTTATTTCAGGGACCCTGTTCTCCCAAAATGGTTTATAAGATTAATAACATGAAAATGCATTACATATATATTAGCTAACAGTTTTTCTAAATATATCTTAAAATAATAATAATAAAAAATCAACCTATCTTAAAATATAACCCTGGTGAAATATATACTGTATCACCCTAGAGAGCTTTAATAAATACATTTTATAGCTTGGACAAGCCAGATTAGTTGTTGTTTTTGGTGGGCCAGTAAGTAAGGCTTTAACAATATCTAGAAAAGAACTTGCTTTTCTGATCAATCTTCTGAAAGTGGCATTGTAACTCCTCATTGAAAACTCTGCCAACTTTGAGGAATCTATCACAACACTTACAGGAAAAAAAGCATTGAGATGATACAATGCTGCTGATGTCTGACATTCTTTTTCTTATATCCTTCCTAGGTGTCACTGATTTCCAGTCATGATCAACATGATCTGATATAAAATTTAGCATTAAATATTATTTGATTTTTAATTAGAGCATTAAATATATAATATAATATTTAAATATTATATATTTATTTTTATGTGAATTAGATAATTATTTTATTTCAAACAAATCAACATATCTTCATTTAACAGGACCGCATGAACTTTTTAAATACTATCTACTATATTATGTTCTCCAACTTAAGAGGGGTCAAATAATTGTCTTCTGAGTAGAATGCTTTGCAGAAAAGAAAATTCAGTTGAAAGAGAGAGACACACACACACACATAGGGAGCATATGTGTGTTATATCACTACCAAGAATAAAAGCCATGACAAATAAACAATATAGTAATATTATGTAATTCTATATAACTGGGTGCATCTGCTAATATTCTTATTGCTCCTTCTTTCTTGTAAAAAGCCTTTAAACTTCATAAAGAGTTTTAATGTTTATATTTCTTCAGTTTCAATTCCTTTTAGATGCTTTTTATGTCATTTTCACCTGTTTAAACTGTGACTTTTTAAAAGGGTTTCAGCTTCCATTAGGGTCTTTTATTTCCAATCCTCTGTACAAAGCCTGATGAAAGCCAAAACAATGAAACAGAAGTACATTTGTGCATAGCTGATTTCAAGTAGGTGTCGGAAGATTAACTGACATACCTTTATTAGATCTGAATCATTTTAAAAAGCATATAATTTTTAAACAAGAGCAAGCACACTTTATGTGGAATCAGGATGGAACATCCCAATTTAGCTATATACCTCTGTGTTAAAAAATGATTTAGTAAACATGGCTATGATTATATGTGGCAGCTTACTTACTTACTACAGGGTCTCATTTATTTAATGAAATGTCAAATAGCCAAAATGTTTGCGGGGTTTCATATTGTACTTTAGGAATATAATATCAAGGTTACAATCTTATGGACTCTTTTTAGGGGGAAGATCCCATTATGCCCTATGGAAGGCAATTATTAATATTGTTTTTGCATAATCAGCAAGATGTTTATACTGGATTTGACATTTTTATCCACCTATTGAATCTTTTCCAAAGACCTAGGATAGGCAGATGTTGTTGTTTGATGGTGTTAAAAATACCATCACAGCTGTTTCAGGTAAAGCTCCTTTTGCAATTGACTGATGGTGATTTTGTCAATGCTGATGGTGTTCAGGACTGCTCCAGATATTTTGGGATTGTATCAAAGGCATTTATTACTATTGGTATGATCATTGCTTTCTTTTGCCAAAGTCATTCTATTTCTATTTGCAGATCTTTGTATTTTGTGATTTTTTCCAGGTACAAAACATCCACCAACCTGTCCTTCTTATCAATAATAGTTAAGTCTTGGATATTATGTGGCGGGTGCTTGTCTGTCTGAATTCTAAAATCTAGATTATGATTGTTATGATTCATTGCACAGTCAGCCAGATGATTAAACTGGATTGGGCACTTTATTCACCTATCAAGTCCTTTCTAAAGACCTGGGGTAGGTGGATATTGTTATTTTTATATCCTGCCTTTTATATACTCTACACTATAGAAGTCAAGGCAGTGAGCACATTTAAATATACACACCCATATTTTGCCATTTATTTTATTTAGGATCACAGCCTTAATCTTTGTTAAATTCTTTAAGAGCAAATTTGAGTACATTTTTGAAAAAAATATACGAGCAATAATCTTGGTCACGTTTTTGGTTAAGTGCTTCTTCTAATTTCCAAATACAATACATTTACAACAATGATTTGTAATTAACACATATATTCTACATTAAAACTTAGGTTATTTAAAAAAAAACATAAGCAGTTCTTGTGTGACATATCACAGATATGATCTCAAGAAAAATACTGAAATAAATTTAAACATAGGTAGCTTATTACTGAACTGCCACATAAAGCAACACCTTCTTTATTGAAATTCAAATCTACTACCATCAGTCCTTCAAGATAGAGCAGATTAGGAAAATGCCAAGTAAGTCAGTACTATTTTCATTGTAAGCTATAGTAACGGAATAAGCTTCTCTTGCCCCTACATTTATCTTTTTGTGAACTAAGGTTTGTGAAATAAGTCTGAGATACTTATTCATATTACATTCTTTCCTGAGGCTCAGACTCCCTTTATCTATTGTCTTCTTCCTCCTGACCCTTACAGCCATTGTTTCTGCCATCTATAACTATGAGTGTTCTTATGCAGAATGATGATATTACAAGGTGACTGAAATGTTTTAAGTAAACTCTTTATGAGTTACTTTATGGATTTTTCAACAATTATTGCACTTCTGTTTTCATTCACTTTGTACAGCTGTGTGAAAAAGTCCTGCATGCTTTCAGTTTTAAGCTGTATTTACACGTTTAATCAACTTTTCACTCATAGAAACCACACAAAATTAGTACTTCGATGAAAATTTCTGTAATCGGATTGTTATTAATTTTTATTAATATAACCGAAGTCTTTTTAAGGTTTTGAGTGAGTTTATGTGCTAAAACAAACACAACTTGAATTTTCAAGAATGTTAGGATCAAAAGTAGCCAATCAGCAGTGAGCTTTGGCTGACCAATCAAACTGCACAGAGGCTAAATCTATGAGCCAATCAATGTTGTCATACTCTCTTACTATAAATAGGCATGAAAAGCATCAAGAAATTTAATTTAGCTCTGGCTGTGGGCAAGGATGAAGGCCTTTGCTTTCACCAGTACTGAGCAGCGGCATTGCATCATTGTGCTTCATGAAGAGAGTTACTCCTGTAAAGAAGTAGCCAAGAAAGTGAAATGCAATTGCACCACAGTGAGCAGAGTGGTTGAAAAATACCAAATAACTGGTTCAGTTGATGACAGGCTCTGCTTTGGAAGACCAAGAAAGTCGACAAAATGGCATGATCGGGCTCTGCAATGTATTTTGATGGTTGACAGGAAGTTCACTTCAACTCAGATTACAAGAATTTGGGATGAAACAGGTGATGTAAAAGTGTCCACAAGCACAGTGCGTCGCAGACTGCTTGTAAGAGGGCTCAAAAGCTGCAGGGCTCAAAGTAAACCTTCGCTCACAGATGCTCACCGCTCTCATCAACATGTGTGGGCCAAGAAGTATGCCAAGTGGATCAACAAACAGTGGGCCAAGGTCATCTTCAGTGACAAGAGCTATCTCTACTTGACTGGGAATCAGTGCAATAAGTATGTCAGAAAATTTCCAGCTGAAGAATTTCCAGCCGTACTGCCTGAATCTAACTGTGAAGCACCTATTGCATATGAAGATCTGGGGCTGTATCGCTGCTTCTGGTATTGTTCAGATACCAATCGTGCAAGGAATCATGAATTCCGAGCAGTATGTTGAAGTCCTGGAAAAGACTATGTTTCCTTCAGCTCAGCAACTTGTAGGGAAGGACTTTTACTTCCAGTATAACAACGCTCCTTGTCATCGAGCCAAGTCCATCCAGCAGTGGATGAAGAAGCATGGTGTTCAACTCCTGGATTGGCCAGCTCAAAGCCCGGATTTGAACCCACTTGAGAACTTGCGGGCCAAGATTGGTTATGAAATAAGCAAGAAGCATCTGAAGACCAAGCAGGAGCTGACTGAATCCATTATTGCAGCCTAACATCACATTGTCACCAAAGATCATGTGCAAAGGCATATATAGTCTATGCCGAAGCGATGCCGCCTGGTGATAAGCAATAAGGGTTGGCCAATTTCATATTAGTAACCATATTTGGTTACCTAAACGGTCCTTTTCAGGACCACAAATAATAAAAATGTTAACAAAACACTAGCACTGGCCTTAGTAATTGCAACACATATTCCACTGGGTATGCATCAGTTAATCTGTTTTCATAATCATTGTAAGCATGCATTGTAAGCATGCAAGAAAATTCACAAACCCCATCAAAACAGCCCCAAATTGCAAAAAGCTTATGCTTTTCACTTAAAAACCACCAGTATTTATTTAAATATAACAATATTTGCATAGCAGTTAACATAAAATATCATAAAACCAATGGCCTATCCCAAAAATGTCATAAACCGTAAACCGTAAATTGTAAAGCGTGCAGGACTTTTTCACACAGCTGTACATTTGCCCATGTGTGCTCTATACAGACATAGTACAGTTGCACTTATATAATTGAACACATAAGTATTTCATATGTATAATATGCAACATATAGTAGTTGCACATATTTCAATATTATTGAAATGTAATATAATACCATGCTATTTTGCATCATTTCATGTATTACTTTTGTCCTATACTCATATTTTGCACTAATTAAACTTCTTAAGTAGGGTTACTAGATCCAAAAAATCCTGATGACTACCGAATATGAGCAAAAAAATATAATTCATCTATTTTCTAATATCTAGGAGTCTTCTAGATTTTGCAGTTCAGATTGCACAAGCCTTCATTAGGATTCTTTAATTCAGTATCCATGTAATTAATTCTAATCGATTAGTGAACATAAAACAGTAGAAATGAAGAAAGATTACTGAATTTCATGTAAGCTTGTGATGGGTATTTCCATCTGATCAGATTTCTAAAAGATATCAGAAGCCATTAATAGACTTTCATCACTTTTCTACCATATTGTTATTCCAATGTATATATTGTTCAATCAATAATAAGCATCAAGGAACAAAAACCTTGACAATTAAGTTCTTGAAATTAATTGTAAATACTTACAATCTAGTTGTAGCTTTTTTGTGGAGTGCTACAATTTCTTGAATCTGAGCTTGACAAAATGCTACAAATGTTTCTGACTTCGAGATTTTTTCATAAACCTTTTCTACATCACAACGTACATTTTCATCATTAAGTATTTTCAAAGTGGGCAAATTTTTGAGTAAGCAGCATCTTTAAAATGACATAGAAACCATAACTTTAGTACAAGTTAGCTTTAGGAAGCATGTTACACAGAAAGTTGATTATTACAACCTCAAAACAGAAAGGCAGCAATGTCTTAAACAAACAGAATTTGGTATTTCAAGAAGAGAAGCACAATGGAGTTAAATACTGCTGAGAATGCTTGCTTCTCCAGCTGAAACTGGCACCTTGATGTTGGAGCTAGTCCAATTATTAAATAAACCCTTGTTTATTTATGAGATTTTGTATATCAGCTAACTGAAGGGATATCACACAGAAGAAAGATACAATATGTTCTCTATCTTCTCAGATTGCAGGAAATGGGATGTCTAAAGTTAAAGGAAAACAGTTGAAGATTTTCCTCACAGCAAAAACAGTTTAATAATGGAATCAATTAACTAAGGAGATGGTGGACTCCCCTTCAAGGATATGTTCAAACTGATGTTAATTAGACATTTGTTGAGGATATTTTACATAAGGTTCCTACAGATGATACAAAGTGAGTTGCATTTGATGATCTATAGAACTATTTCCAATGATGATTCTGTAAGGATTAAGTAAAACACCCTTCCTCACAGCATCAATAGCAGAACACCATCCAGAAAAAGGAAATGGAAAAAAGTGCTATTCAGTCCAATATCTTCCATGGAAAGGACTTACAGATTATGGAATATTTTCTTGAACTAGACCCTTTTTACCTCCAGGCTAGCTTGAATAGACTCTTATGCCAAGTTTGACAATCAATTATCAAAGAAAATTTAGACAAAATCTGGCCAAGGATTCCAGATACTTGAATAGAAAAATAAGCACATATTTAAGCCCCACAAAGTTAACATGATGGATTTAAATTTCGGCTGACTCATATACCGTGTTTCAATATATATCATTAGAATCATAATTCCAATTTATATCAGAACAAAAAATTAAATCTAAAATCTGTATTTCCTTTTCACAAGTGCATACATGTCAGATGGTAATGTTAAATGAATAACTGTGAATAGGGTGTCTAGAGATATTGGAGACGATGTTGAATAATGAGATATTCAAAAGGTGCCATATCAAATTGATTTATGTTGGAAACTATGGTTTCTTAGAGCCATGGGATCTTAGATCTAGTTTTTCCAGCTGGGTTTCTGCTAGTGAGGGCTGAATCAATATTTCATTTAGTGAAAACTTCCTGGTGAATATTCTGTCACTTAAGAGGTTCTATTAATCATTATTGCAATGAAACATATTCCCTCGAGGAATGCTCAAACAGAACTTAGGGTTTAATTTCCAAAAAGTGATTTCTCAGTACTTCAGCTTCTTCAGTATTATCACTGGCTGGACATGAAAGTAAGAAACCAATTGGGAACTTTTATAAGTAATTCCTTTGTTGGTATCGGGGGTTATGTAAAGTTCATTGAAACATATTGCTTGCAGTTATTGTCAATGCTGAATTCAACAAATCCATACTTTATAGTATCCCATTAGATAAATTAATCTTTCTCTGTTCATGAAAGCTCAAATGGCCAAGCAGCATGGGAGGATTTTGATGACTCTGGAATTTCAAGAGTTATTTTAAACTGAATTTAGGTAGAATAGCAATTATACACCAATTAAGAACATCAAATTAAGAATACACCATTTTTTTTAAAAAAACAAAACCCTATTTCTCTTTTGTTACTTGCAAGAAATTAGCAGTATTTAATGGAGAAGGATTTTTGATCTCATGGTTTAAAGGCTTTCAGGCTCTATTTAATATTTTTTTAACTTTGCAATCAATAATGAAATTCCTAAGCACATATGCACAGCTAAAATGACTAAGTTTAGAAAAACAGATTTAGAAAAATATAAAACTATGTTAGCCAAGCTCAATGGGGAAAAGAGATAATGGAAAAATAATCCAAAAAGTTTGGAAGCATAAGTATAAACAAACTGTAAAGCTAAATGAGGAAAATGGCAGAAGACCAATCCAGCTGCAAAAAAAAAACCACTTTGAATTATTTGAGAAATGAAAATGAAAATAAACAGGAACTGAATACAGGGCAAATTATTAAAAATAGATTCTATCTATGATTACTAATGCTTCCACTTAAATACAATTTGTAGAGTACTTAAGGCTGCTAATTATCTGACATCTGACAATTTATATTTCAATCTTACTAGTTAATACTGGACTGGACAGAATCAATACAAAAGAAGGTACTGTTGTAGCAAAACAGAAATGAAAGTTCTAAGGCTTTAAAAACTCAAAATGAGTTGATTTTTACTTCCCACTTTCTACCTTCTACAATTAGCATAGCATCCTCCCCCTGCTCCCCCCCCCAAAAAAAAAAACCCACAAAGGAAGAAAATAAATATGAAATGTTGAAAAAGACAAATGTATGATTATTCCAATCCAAGATTATGTTGAACAGCTATCAGTTCAGAATGAGCTAAAGTAAATTTAAATATAGGAGAGTGAAACTATTATGAATGTATTAACAAAGCTTAGATGCATATTAAGTACAACTGAAAAGAAAACACCCAACTGAATAAATCAATGGATTGAATATGGAAAATATGATTGAAATGGGATACTTTAAAAAGCTTAGGAAACAAAACTAAATAAATGTATAGAAATCTAATAGAAATTAAATTTTGTTTACATATTTAGAACAATTTGAACTTAATTTGTTTAAAATATCCTCCTAATCAAAGCACAGATCAAACATAAGTTGTTCCAATTTTCTTATTAAGGGAAAATAATAAAAAATAATTAGTATGGAAGCAAAACAACACAAATAGGAATGCAAATGATAATAAGCATACGTAGTTTCTAAAGAGGGAAAATGTAAGTAATTCCATGTAATCTACCATTAAGTATTTAATATAGTCAGCTAACAAACAAAACAAATGTAAAACAAAGCCCTTGCCTTTTCTGAAGTTTGCATATGTTGGTAATTCTAAATGATCTCCACTAATTGTAAATTATAGTTATAAGAATAATGTGAATTAATCTGCTTTCGTTAATACTTCAGAACTATTTTATGGGGCCAGTGCCACATTCTTCAGAACTATTTTATGCGGCTAGAAGCTGAAATAGGATGAACGCATTCCCACTGAAATCAATAAGAAAAAATGGTCACTAAACACTGCTGATTTGTCATTAAGGAATCTCACTTCAGTTAAAAGTAAGTGCAACTGATATTTCTTCCATCCAACAGACTAGCTTGGTTTGTGATAATTACTGTAACCAATCATAACAGATTATTATATTTTTAACCTTAAATTTATGTTTTACCCTAAACCTCTTCATGAAAAGGCTATTGCTACATCAGATCATCATGCTTTTACTCTTCTTCTCGCCATTTCCCTTTTATTTAAACTGTTTTGTGAAATCTTAAAGTTCCAGGAGTATTTGACAGGATTTTATGAATAACTAAGGATGAAAAAAAAGTTTACTCAAACACAGCAAGGGGCATCCAGAGTAATTTTTCTAAGGTATTGGGGAAAAGGCAGGGCTTATTCTCATGTGAAAAAGAATCATGGCTGCCATTTTGAGGATCAAGGGTTCCAAGAGTTATTATTATTTTAACAAACAGGTTCCATGACTTGAAAAAGTTTGAAAACCTGGATCAAACCTACTTCTATGTATCTCATACCCAGTTTCTCTTATCTATTTACCTCCAGTTGTCTTCTTGAAGAAGAGGATTTCCAAGTAGAGATAGCTCCCTTAGGCTATCACAGCCTTCAAGACATTGAATGAGAGTCTTCAGGTCTGCATTTGTTAAGGACAAAACAAATATCAATAATTGTAAATATATTAATAGGGATCACAGCAAATAACTATCAAATACTGAATACAGTGAAATATTTATGTCTCTTTAAAGGAGAATGAAATGAAATCCCTAAATTTTAATTTATTATATTCCATTCTAATAACATTGTAATCATTGGAACCACTTTGGTCAAAATTCAAAATGGCAACAAATTACATTAGAAGGTTCTAATCCTAATTTAGGTATATTTTCTGTTTCAAATTCCATTAAATAGTCTCCTTTTAAAAATTTGTTGGAATCCTAATTGTACATAAATGCTTTGAATACACCATTTATCTTTGAAATACTAAATATTGCCTCTTCAGACTCTTTCCTTAACAAGTTGTTCATCAAATTTGAAATGTATATAATAAAAAAACCATTAAATTATGGAATAATCAGAATACTTTCTTCTCATTTTTAAAATATTCTTAAACAAGATTACATTGCATTTACATAATTATAATTCACAATATACAAGGACTATTAGTAAATATAGAGTTAAAAAGGATTAAAAGCTTGGTTCAAATCCTCTTAACCATAAATATTAGACATTATAGAATACAGGTAGTCCTTCACTTAAAATCACAACTGAACCCAGCAGTGGTGGGATTTAATTTTTTTTTTACTACTGGTTCTATGAGTGTGGCTTGGTGGGTGTGGCAAGGGGAGGTTACTGTAAAATCCTATTCCCTCCCCACACCACTAACCTGCTTTCCAGCTCCGTTCTCTTGTGCAGGACAACAAAAGGAGACCCTGCTGAATAGCTGGGACTCGGGAGGCAGAGAATAGATGGGGTGGGGCCAGTCAGAGGTGGTATTTGCTGGTTCTCTGAATTACTCAAAATTTCCGCTACCGGTTCTCCTGAACTTGCTGAATACCACCTCTGTGACCCAGACTTTTGGTTGTAAGTCATAAGTTGAGGCACTCACATGACCAGACCTGACTTTTTCCCAATTTGTTAACTGTTTTTAGGGTGGTGGTTAAGAAATAATGTGGCTCTAAGTCATTAACAAATCCATTCTCTTGAATGAGTGTCTTTTGTTAGAACCATAAAAAAACACAAATCACGATCACAGGACTGCAGAATGCTGCAGTTGATCATAAATGCAAGCCAGTTGTCAAATGCTCAAGAAGTGGTAATACCACAATGTTTTACGATGGCTGGAAGTGCTTTACAGCCACAAAACCCTCTTTCCAAGGCCTTTACTTCAAATGGCCATTAAACAAGTTAAGGACTATCGATAAGGTAAACCTTCACCATGGTTAAAGCTAACAGGAATGCTCAATGTTAAAAAGTGAATAATGTATGAATCTGGCTGCCAAACTGAATTTTATATATAATGGGAAGAGAAAAATAAGCTTTTAGCCTTTTTTTGAGATATATGTTAGTAATCAAACTCACATATGGTTTATAATGTGGCATTGGAAATTGCAAATATTTTCCCCATTTATCTTGTAAACTTACCTAGTAAGCAGTTGTTGCTTATATTTAGTTTTTCCAATGAAACATATGAAAAAAGAGATACAAGTTGTGTCAAACTAGAAGAAAAAAGAAGAAATCAACCAAGAGTTTTGTAGACATTTGTGGTACAGCTACACCTATCCTCTAGGTGCTAGCATATAACAGGCCAAATATAGCTAGAAGTCAGGCAATGATTCATCATCTGTTACCAACTTATAAAATGCTTATTAACTGCCTTAAATTGTGGACATTTCCTTTAAGTAGCAAGGTAACATTTTTTTCAAGGTGTCAGCAACTGCATAAGAGATGGGGCTTTCAAAGTAAGAAAGGAATGATTTCCTTAGAGATGAATAAAGATGATCCATAAAATAGAGGAAAAAGTTCTTAACTAGAAAAAAATGCCAAGGATTGCAATAGATGTATTTTACTTGGATAGTTAGAGTTAGTTTGAATGGCAAAATCTTTGACAAAGTACCTTGCTTAGGTTTCTATATCACGTCTTTCCTGATGTTACCATTTTAAAAATTCCACCAGATGAAAAATAATAGACTAGACTAGATTAGACTAGACTAGACAATATTAGAGCTGGAAGGGACCTTGGAGGTCTTCTAGTCCACCTCCCTGCTCAAGCAGGAGAACCTATACCATTTCAGACAACTGATTGTCCAATCAATATAATAAGAATCTCTTTCTCTCTCTCTCCCTGTATATTGACATGTGTGTGTATATAGAGAAATAGACAGACAGAGAAATAAATAGACACACACACACATATATAAAAAAGTATACTGCAATAATGTACTTTTTCTTCAGGGGAAATTTTTGAACAAAATAACATACCAGCCTCATCAAATACTATTGATTGGTTTCCTGATACTAAATGAGTAAATGGCTTCTCTGACATAATAGCATTATTTAGGGTTAGGATTGTTAAACTTCTTAAGATCACTAGGGATTTTTTGTGTCTACTGTGAGGTATAAATTTATTTAGCCATTTTATAAATTCTCTACAAAATTCATTTCTTCTAAAAGTTTGAATAGAAAGTACAATTCAAATTGTTCAATGTTTTCTTTGCATACAGTTAAGATGTTCAAAATATTCTAAAATATCTAGCACAATTCTATGTTGTCTTTTAACATTTTTAGGTAAAAATCAATATTATCTTCATGAAAAAGTTCTTGTAACATTATTTACAAACTATCAACTGAAATCATTATGAATAATTTAAAATAAGTCAATAATTATAATAATCAAATCCTGTCCCTCTTTGGGTAGTAATGCTGAATTTGCATCTTTCTGAATCATCTAAATCTCAAGCATCTTTCCACCCTTAAAATAAGATCCATTATGTTTTGCAAAAGTTGTATAAATTTATCCTCAAAACACTTATCATAACAGCCTGGTAAACCAGAATATCATGCTGTTTATACAAATCTCATCAAATTATCTTCCCTGGAGATTTCTTTAATTTTTTCTTTTTCTTTTTAATCTCATTTGAAATAGTTTGTGTTTTCTCTTGGCTGTTCTTTGTAAAACTTCAAAATGAAGAATTAATGTATTTATTATAAAAGCTATACAATATACATGTTTAGTAAAAGTAATAATCAGTCAACAAGAAGCCTCAATTATTATGGCCTCAAACATATATTCACACATACCTTTTTCTACTAGCCCACATATAGATTTCCATGATATTTAATAAAATTTTGGTGGAGTAAATATACATATTTTAATCTGTTCTACAGCAAATATCTCCATATCTATGTACCATAAGGCTTGAGCTCAGGATCACCTGAAGGGATGATGACAAGACTGAATAACTAAATTAAACTAAAGAGACATCTCCCCACAACTAAAAATAGAGAAAAAATTAAGTAATTTGGGCAGGCACATAGTTTTGTTATGGCAATTAATGCTATCCCTTTTAAGCACACACCTAACTAAAAGTGAACTACCAACACAATAAAAACACTTTTAAGATGTTTAAACTTAGTGCAACATTTACAAATCTGGAGCACATAAAACACGAATAAATGCTAAAATCCAATCTATAGGAAAAGAGATAACAAAGAAAGCATCATAACAGCTGGCAGTACCTGATTGGTCTCCCAAAAACCAAATAGAGTTAGACATGATTAGTATTTGGATGGGCAAACACCAGGGCATTTCAGGGCTAAAGAATGGGTAGGTAAAAACTTACAAAGAACAAAATGTCAGATTGCTTCTATATTTTGCTAAGAAAACATTGCAGATGAAAGCATGATTAATACAGATGTATCTGTGTAATCTACAGGGGCCCAGCTAAATTTAATATAGCTGTAAAAATATAATACTATATAGCTATAAAATATATAATACTACATCAGAAAATTATATACCACTATTTATTTTCATTTGACAAATCTATGGAAGAGAACTGTAACTATAGGGAAACACAAACTTCTCAAAGGAACAGTTACTCCAACAAGTTGCAAAGCAGATGAAGAAAAAGAGCAGAGACATCTATTGCTTCTTCAGTCACTTTGTCAGTCTCTCATTTGAAGTTTTGCAATCTGACACCTCCACAGGTTACTTGATTATTTCTCACAGCAAATCATAATATGAATTATACATTGAAAATGGATTCTGTGTTTGCTTTTGTTCATCCCAAACCCAAATCTAGGCTTTGTTATTCTACTCTTCATTATCTGAAAGATTTTTGAGCTTTAAGATGACAAAAAACTATTTTTGAAAAAAAGAAAGAAGGAAAAAGAATGAAAGAAATGAATTGAAAATATGGTGCACTGAACCTGAATATATATAGAGGGGTTTTTAAATTGTATCATTATTTAGGTGTCACAATATAGGGTTCTTTGTTTATCAATGTCTCTGACTGAGATTCATTAACTGAAAATCAGCTGGATTGAACATCACACATCTTTAATTTTCTTTTGTCTTTATGCTTCTCTTTGTTCTGCAATGGTGTCATATTATCTACTGTTTCTAAATGTAATTGAACAGTACTGCAAGTGTTAAATATTAAAACTGTATTTGTTTATTTCAAATATATGAAATTTGATCAGAAATGACTGAAAATATTTAGTGATGGAAAAAATATCTCTAATCTATTATTCTAAGTAAGTTTTGTTAAAAATGGTACAACTTTTTCTTACCTCCAATTTGTAGAATATACATAAAGTTTAAAATCACTTTCTTCTGACATTTTGATTTTCTGCTAATCCTTCACTGATTTTCTCAGCAAAAATAACTCAGCAATGAATTATCTGCTTAAGGTATATTTAAAATTAATTCTTATAGAATGAATTCTGGAAAGTAGATTCCAGGGGGTGAGGCAAAATACTTTGCATTATGATTTGCTATTTTAAATTGATATTTAGTTTTGATAAATGTTACTACATTTCCCAAATTTGTAAAGAGAAAAACTAATATAAATGGAAAACTGTAATTATGGAAGATGGAAGGTTTTTGCAAGGCAATATTTGTGAGATGTTTGAGATACAGGTTGTTAAATACTGCGCATGAGTCGTAGTAACTGGAGACAGCTTTAGAACAGTGAACTTCAACTCTTTATTTACATCGTGCGAGCAAGCAATAACGGTTAACTCTGCCTTATATAGGCACCTTATGTATGATTCGACGAATAATCAACTAGGAACGCTATTTCTAATAACCAATGAAAACCCTTAGTTAAAGACCAATCAGGTTCGTTATAGCTGACCAATCCTGGTCGAGCTGCCTGATAACCAATCAGAAGTGCAGGGCCAGAACCCTGCACTTGACCTCAAGCTTAGACCTTTATTGCATTATTGTATACACAACACAGGTCAATTTATCCTTTCTTTCCAAATGTTATGTTTACTTTACCAGAGTTAAAAACTGCAGATTAATAATTTCTAATTTTGGGCATAACAATTAACAGTAATGCTTAGAAAATTGTTTAATGAAGCACATCCATTACTAAAAACTTAAATTATGGCTATCATGAATTATAGAGGCTTAATTACTTGATCAGTTTGGTAGCTGACAACTCAAATTTTGATTTGATGGTGTTCCTAATCACTATTCAAACATATTTTATGGTGAGTGTACTACTCATTTGTAAAATAAGTATTGTCTATGCAGTAAAATTTTAGTCTAAGGTAAAATAGAATAACTTTATCTGTTTGGTAAATTTTACACTATATATTATGTTTTATAATGGCATTTAGAGTAGTATGATGTAGAAAATTCAATAGTTAACCTGTTTTTTTAATATAAAATTCATATTGTATGCTCTACTTTAAATAATAAGATCCTTTTCAGTTTGTCGCTCTATAGTTTCCTTTTCACTGGCGGTCTTTGTCCTTTTCTTTTTTCTTTTAAAGGAAAATTCAAACCAGAAAAACAAAAGACATTACAGAAAACTTAATACTACTTGACCTTGTTCCACTAGCCCTGGGCTTTAAAAGGATATAAATTACAAAGACGACACAAAACCAAAGAGATATTCTTAAAGAATCCAATGGCTTCCTTTTTCTGGTATCATTTAAACTCAAAGCACTCAGAAAAACTGGATAGTTAGCAACACAAGGATAAAAAAAGTAAAATTGAAATATACTTGAAATTACACATATGCAGAAGAGAAAAAGAACGTTTCTTAAAATCTACAATAAACATATTAAACATGTCCTGGATCCAAAATACAATTACTACTTGCCTGCTTGATGACAGCAGGTTTTTCATGATATCAACAGATTTCCACCCCCCAAAAAAGTGAAGTTTAAACATTAGATCTTTGAGTTGACTTGTTAGGTTATTTATAATGATAGCATATCCATTTTAACAATGAATTAAAGATATATGAATAGACTAATTTATAAAATTTAAAAGGCAACAAACTTTTCTTTTACAAAAAGGAATAAACTAAAATGTATTTTATTTTGTGTTTTACTTAGCACATTTTCCAAAATATTCAGTATTAATAATTCAAATTAATATTTCAGTTCAAATTCTGAAAGATACACATGTGGTTAAGGCTTCAGCGTTCGACAAATTTGTAAGTTGAAGATAAATCTCACCGAACTTACTTTTAGTGAGATGCAGAATCATAGAATTGTAAGAGACAATATCTCCCTTTGACTCTATAGAAACATAGAAACAAACAGCAATCCCAATAGAAGACTATCGTTTTTTGAACACTTCTCTCTTTTCTAGATAAGTGGTTTATGCTCAAATAAAGATCCTTCTTTCCAAACATTCAATCAGAATGAACCTTCCTGTAACTTAAATATATATTTTATATAGAATATGGAATAAAAGAGAGCAGATTCTTTTGATAACTTTTCAGGTATTGCATAGAGCTATAGGAAAAGGGACTTTGGAGTTTGTAGTGAATAGGTAATCTCCCATTCACTGAGGAGAGACATGGCACACCTTTCTCTTCTTTTGCAAGCTGGTGAGGAGGCTTGGTCAAAGCATTTGTTTTCTCCAGGAAGATAGGCAGTGCCAGTGGAAAAGTTGCCACAATTGGAAATTGCAATGTGTACCTGAGCAGGAAATAGGCATGGCCAAGTACATAGCCAGGAGGGTCACCTATTAATATTGTACTTTTCTCCCAGGCATCTCCCTGCTTAGTACAGGATCCACTAAAACAGTCTTTCTCAACTATTTTACTCTGAAGGTACCCTGAAATAATTATATAAGAGGTGAAAAAAAAAATGAAAACTTCACAATACAATTTACTTCTCATCTACACGATCACATTTTACAACATTTACAACAAAATCTATTTATTTATTTTTATTTATCAACTGCATACAAGATAATAGGTATAAGTAAAAACATAGTTATGAATACATGGATACATACACGAAAAAAATATATAAAGGAAACAATAGGACAGGGACAGGAGGCATGTTGGTGTGCTTATGCACGCTCCCTACAGAACTCTTTGGAAAGGGGTGAGGTCAATGGTAGACAGTCTAAGGTTAAAGTTTTTGGGGTTTGGGGAAAAAAAACCACAGAGTTAGGGAGAGTATTCCAGACATTGACCACTCTGTTGCTGAAGTCGTATTTCCTGCAATCAAGTTTGGTGCGATTAACCTTGAGTTTGTATCTATTGTGTGCTCCAGTGTTGTTATGGTTGAAGCTGAAGTATTCATTAACAGGACATTGCAATGTATGATTTTATATACTATACTTAGATCAGACCGAAGGCGGCATAGTTCTAGCTTGTCTAGGTCTAGAATTTCGAGGCTGATGGCATAAGGTATTCTGCCACGAGTAGAGGAGTGGAGACCTCTTCTTGTGAAATATTTCTGGACTTTCTCAACTGTGTTAATAGCAGATACGTAATGTGGGTTCCAGACTGATGAGTTGTATTCGTGTATTGGTCTAGCAAATGTTTTGTATGTTCTAGTTAGAAGTGTGATATTACCAGAGAAAAAGCTATGTAGGATTAGGATAACAACTCTTAATGCCTTTTTGGCTTTGTAGTTACAATGGGCTCTAGCACATAGATCATTAGAGATGAGTACTCCAAGATCCTTGACACAATTTGGATCATCAACAAGGTCTTGACTATTGAGCCTGTATTTTATTTTCTGATTTTTTTTTTTGCCAATATGTAGGACAGAGCATTTATTTATTGAGCTTTGAAGTTGCCATTTGTTTGACCATTCTGATACATAGTTAAGGCCTTTTTGAAGGGTAGCAGTATTGTCTGTGGTGTTGAATAGCGTTACATCATTAGCAAAGAGAATGCAGTTGCTCTTAATATGATCACAGGGTCATTTATGTAGAGTATGAAAAGAGTTGGTCCTAGAACACTGCCTTGGGGGACACCACTGTTGACAGGTACAGAATTTAATAGGATGCTCCCAATTTTGACCATTTGTTGTCTGATTGACAGGAATGCTTCTATCCAGAAATGCAGGTGTCCAGAGATACTGTAAGATTTTAGTTTTAGGAGTAGTTTGTTGTGTACCACTGAATCAAAGGCTATGTAGAATCAGAAGTCTATGTAGATTGCATCTATTGTTTGCCCTGATCGAGTTGTGTAGTCCCTGTGTTTTTGCACTGTAAGAGTTGCAGATTACAGGATAGTTTTTTCCTAAAACCAAATTGTTTATTAGAGAGTAGGTTGTTTGTTTCTAAGTGGAGGATGATGGATTGGTTAATAATTGATTCCATGACTTTACAGGTGACACAACATAAAGAGATTGGTCTGTAATTTTCATCGAGGCTGGGGTCTCCCTTTTTGAAGATGGGGATGACCGTGGCTTGTGACCAGAGTTTTGGCAAGGAGCTGGTCCTGAAAGATTTTTCAAAGATTATGCTTAGAGGTTCAGCTATGGCAGCGGGTAGCTTTTTTAAGAAGTAGGCACATATTCCATCCGGTCCAATATATAGAGATGGTTTCAGATTGCACAGTGCTTTTTCAACAATATCTTCTGTAAAATCGATATGTATTAGATCATTGTAGTTGTCTGTGGTTCAATTAGGAAGTACTGGGCTTTATCCATTGCTGTTTACCAATACTGAGCCAAAGAATGTTTTAAAAAGATTGGCTTTGCTGGTATCGTCGTTGCAGTCTTTGCCATTAGGTCCTTTCAGGGGTGGGATGGAACTTGAGTCTTTTAGTTTGTTGTTTATAAAATTGTAGAAAGCATGGGTGGAATTGGTGCATAGGTTTTCTTCTTGTTTAATGTGATAATAGGTGCATTGTTTTTATCGGGTGGCATAAATTTTTGTATCGGCTTTTGAAGTTGGCAACATGACCAGATTTGTTTTTCCGCCAAAGTGATTTCTTTTTGGATTGAAGCTTCCTTATTGTTTGGGGTAATCTGTTTTTTCTGGTTTTGGGAGTTGTTAATGGTACATATAGTTTGATGACTCTTTTGACCTCAAGTAAAAATATGTTGCAATGGTCTTCTACAGTATTGCATCCAGAGAATAGAAATTGCCAATCAAAGGATGAGAGATCGTTGTTTGTAAGATCACAGTTGCCTTTTCTGAAGTTATAATTGGGGATTCTGTCATTGTGATGATTTTTGTGTGGACGTATGTTGAGACAAAAGTCAATCATGTTGTGGTCACTGTTGGAAAAGGGTTCTTTAATTTGTATTCTGTAAATTGAATTCAAATTATTGCAGAAGATGAAATCGAGGCAATTGTTAAGTCTAGTGTTGTTGGTTACTCGTTCTAGTCCCAGATTTGTTACTGCATTGTAGTAGGTTGCATGCATGGGTTCAGTTGTACATTTGTTAAGGATCCAGTTTATATGAGGTAGATTGGAGTCACCAAGAAAGATAAAAGTGTGTGGGTAGGGTGCTGCCATGTTAGTAGTGTATTTAGCTTGTTTGCATGTTCGATGTCATAATCAGGGGCTCTGTAACATAGTAAGAACTTAAATGTGATATTTAAGGACAGTTCACAGACGATGTTCTCAGGAATAGCAAGCTCCTGGGTTTCTTGGATGTTTTTTAGATGTAGGGACTTTTTATAGAAGATAGCAACACTACCTCCTCTATTGATTTCACGATCTGATCAGTAAACATGATAGTCTCTTACTGTGGTAATGGAGTCAGGGAGAGATGCGTTGAGCCCTGCTCCACAGACAAATATAATGTCGAATTTAGCCATATTTAGTAAGAGGAGAAATTCAGGTATTTTATTTACAAGGCTTCTTGCAT
>BHEV01057491.1:0-22542 GCA_004319985.1 Emydocephalus ijimae
TTCATGGCCGGTCCGAAATCCCCGCGTCCTGACCAATCAGCACGCGGGGATTTCGGGTATGCGCGTTAGGACATAGCATAAGCCCTGGTAAAAGAGTTGGCAAATTAGCCTCATTGGTGAAGCAAGCAGCTTGGTACACACAGCAGGGCTGTCAAACTCAAGGGCTGGTGGGACAGATCCGGCCCAAGGAGTGCTTAGATTTGGACTGCAGGGCTGCCCTGGAAACAGTGAAGGACCAGCCTGCGATGCCTCTGCCAGTGAAAATGGAGCTCACAAGGGCCACACGCGGCCCTCCCAAGCTCCATTTTCGCTGGCAGAGGGTTGCAGGAGACCATTGCAGCCAGAAACAGAGCTTGGGAGCCTGTTTTCGCTGGCAGAGCGCTTGGGCCGCCACAGGTGCCCCCAACATGAGTGCATTGAGCTGGCTCCTTCTTTGTTTCTGTGTCAGAAAAAAAAAAGCAACAACCCTGGAGCTTATTAAAATGAAAAATAAATACTCAGCTTGGTTCAGCATAGTTGTCGATTGTGCCTGCTATTATCGCTTTTCTTCTTTAAAAAGGGGACATTTCTTTTTCAAAGGGCATTTCAAGGAGGAATCTGTAAGTTTTTAAACAGTTTTAAAGAAGGAAAACCTAAATGCAAATTGAGTAATGGCAATTCTGTTTGAGGTTTTAGTAATCACAATGGATTCCCCTAGTCTCATGAACGGTTACCAAATGATTTTATTCTCTACTGCAAGACACATAGCTTTTTATATTACGTTTACAATATGCTACAGCTTTATGATTTAGCACCCTGCTTATTTAAGTTGATGCATCGGTTTCCAAGGGACACAGTAGATGCAACTGACTGACTGACTGACTGACTAACTGATAGATGGAAATAACCTGATAGCATTTTGAGAGATGAGAAAAGAGCCTCTTGTTTCTCTCTCTTTTCTTATCAAGGAGAAACCAAATGCAAGCAGAAAGTGGGCGGCCTTAGATTTTCAAAGCACTCTTGGGTATGTGTACCAAGATGCTCACTTCTTCCATTCACTTATGATTTGCTCCAAAATCAATCACACTGAAAGAGTTCTTACTCAACTGTGGCCATTGAACCAGTCAGAAGAGTGCGATTCTGCAAAGTATTTATACATGAACGAATTCCTCCTCAAGGAGGCCTGGAGGCCTGGTTCAATACGCTTCTCTTGGGTCTGATCATTGGAACATAGTAGGGGGGAAAATATCCCCTTTGAGAAGTTTTAAAATCCCCATCATTATAACTGCAAGCATTTTTCAAAATGACATAGTGCAATGGAGGGCAACTCGACTGTCGGCAGCCATTTCTATTTTGTACCTGCTAGAGAGGTTGTAGCCCTCAGATTCCTTTTTTTAAAATGTGCTGTTTACAAAAAGGTTGTGTTGCTCTGGAACAATGGATGAACAGTTGCCCAGAGAGGTTTCTCCCCATCCCCTTTGGGAACAATTAAGTCTTTAAAAATACCAAGAAAGGTTGATTATTTTTGTTTATATTTATAGACACATGAACATGGTGATAATCAGATATTTTCAATTCCATTGTGTTTGGCTGATGCAAAAAATGATGCTTAGTATGTATGGAGCACCTATTAACCACAGTAAAGCATGAAATGGTGCATGGGCATTCAACAGGAAATCTCTGTGTTGTACATGCACAGGAAATCTAACAGGACACAAGGATACGGCTACCTTCAAACACTTATTCAAAGGGCCTGTTCAGATGTGACAAAATGTGGATTAGATTCAGAGAAGGAGGAAGAGAATGTAACCAATGTAACCAAAAAAAAAAAGATATCTAAGTCCTGGGAAAATAGAAAGTGTGAGAAAGAAATTTTTAAAAAAACTCTCTTGGAAGAAGCTTTGAAAAGCTTTCAAGATGTTATAATATCCTGGCCACGTTATAAAGAGTACATTACAAGATTGTTAGCCACTGTTTTTGGACTTGTGCGGATGCCAAAAAATACTGGACTAAAATAAACATGTGGTTGGAGAAAATGATGAAAAAACACATAGACTTGAAACCAGAGATATTTTTATTGGGAATTTTACCTGAAATTTATTGTAAAGACTTGAAATACCCAATTGTAAATGTATTAACAGCGGCCAGGATTGTATTTGCTAAAAACTGGAAAAATGAGAAGATACCATCACAGGAGGAAATCATTAAGAAAATATTGGAATGTGCTGAAATGAGTAGATTGATATTTGAAATTAGAGAACAAGAGCATAAACAATTTTATAAAATTTGGGATCTTTTCTATCAATGGTTAGATAACAAAGTACAGTAATGAAATATGTAGATTTTTTGAAAATAATAAATATATAAAGATGTACTTCTTTTTTATTATAACTACAAAATGATTTTAGGATAGATTTGGGGTGATAATATGAACTGTTATACAATAAATTAAGTAAATTATGGTTATCTTGTAAAACATGAATGAATAAAAGTATAGTCAGATGATTGATTAATAATGATACTAAGGTATTTAGTTTTTGATTGACAATATGAGATTATATGTAATGTAATTGTAATTGAAGACTACGAAATGGAAGCACAAAACAATTTGTAAACCAACCGGCACACTGTATGTACACCTATGGAAGACAGCTTGATGTTTTTATGTTTTGTTTGTTTATGTTTGTTTTTAAAAACCAATAAGATATTTATAAAAAAAAAAAAAAGATCGTTAGCCACTGTTTTTGGCTATCATATATAAACTGCATAATTTAGATTTGTTTGCATTTGTGTCATGGAAATGACATAACTTGTTTTTTACCAAATGGAAGAGACCACCCAATTTTCCCAAAGTTGTTCGGATCAGTTCTGTGAGAAAAAATTCCTCTTAGTATTTTTTCCCTCAGCATAGGACCAATATGCTATTAATTTAAATCAGGGGAGTGTCAAACTTAAGGCCCACAGGGTACGTAGATCTGGTCCACGAGGCCACCCTGGAAACAACTGGTGCCTCTGTCAGTGAAATGGAGGTTGGGGAGGGCTCCTGCAGCTCCCTGACTCAGGCTCCATTTTTGGCTATGATGGCCTCCTGCATACCAGTGAAAACGGACCCGAGCTCCATTTTTGGTGGCAGAGGGCTGCAGGAGGCCATCGTGGCTGAAAACGCATTGATGAATGATGTTGAGCTGACCACACCCCTGATGTGTCTCTCAATCAAATCGAGTTTAATAGCCCTGCTTTTAATGGTTTTAGAAATGCTCTTAGCATGCACTGAAGCAGTCAAGCCTGGATGACATTCAGTGTATGCCAAGATGCCAGGCTGGGTGGCTTTGGGAGTGCTGAAGGATTGCCTACAATGTCCAGCAGAATCACCCAGTCTAGAAGCCAGCTCTTCTTGGCTTTTTTTTCTGCAGCATTATCTCTGCGTCAATGCACAATGTGATGGGATCCCATTGCTTCCCAGAGTAGCTTTGAGGAGCAGCTTTGATCACATATTCATCAAAATGAGGCATCCCTTTGAGTCTTTGCACAACTCTATTGAATATGGATGTGACTTCTGTTGACACATGAATCACATCAACAACCAAGGAGTATGTAGTTCATAACAGACAGAGGTTTCAGCCTGTGATGCACTAGGCTCCTTGTTTCGCTGTGCTTGTGGATTCTTGTGGTTGTTACTGCTACTACTAACACCACTAGGGCTATCAAAGTTCAAAGTAAAAACATGGCCTATTAATTTGCATGATATACTATATTTAGTCATTTGGAGTGGACCCTGCACAATGGAAAAAGTGCAAGGAGGAGGAAGAGGAGGAAGAGAAGGAGGAGGAGGATGTCATTTGGCCCCAACCACTTCAGCTTACATTTTTATTACATTTTGCTGTTACTTGCTTTCAATGAAGTTTTTGATACTTTAAAAAAAACACCCAATGTTTAGCAAATAATGCAAATACAGCACTGGTTTCAGTGCTTAATAACCATATTAAGTCCTTAATATGGTTGCAATGTCAAATGTGTAGCCAATGCTTACTAAATTAACCAAGCAAGAAAGCACCATCCTGACAAGTTCATTCAATCATTACTAAATTTATTTTCTGAACCCAGTCACTTAAAACAGAGTAATGAACTAGTGAAAACTTTAATTCTGTGTTGCTTATAAACACCTTATTTTATTTTAATCACAATACTGTGAATACTGAAAAGTATTAGCTACCAATGAAAACTGTGAAAGCTTCCTCTTTCCTTTCCTCCCTAAGACTTGATGGTCAATATAACACATGTACAGGCTATTGCATCCTCTACTTTGCATTTATGCATGGTCCCTCCCTTCCCTCTCCCTGTTTCACTTTCCTTTCTGTGCCTGATAAGCCTTGAACATGCCCTATATTGAGTAAAATATATTGATAACACTATGGCAAAAATGAAAATAGCAGCTCTTCGCTTCACAATGAAACATTTGTTGACTTTCGTTGGTTTTCACTGGTCTGGTTAGCTTTCTCTGGATTTTACTGAATGGATTTCATTTGTTAACTTTCATCCATTTTTAACTGAAGGGTAGTAGATTAGTTGTGGTGAGCTGCAGCTTCTATTTGCTTGGCTGGAGTGGGCAGTGCGGTTAGTGTACATTTCTGAGTGACATGACCTGGGTTGCTGAAAGCTTAGAAAAACCGGGTGATTCATTTGATTTTGAAATCTCCTTTTCCCCCATTCTGCTATTTACAGAAGTTCTGTCCCAGCTGATATTTCAGGGAAAACTGAAAGAGGTAGGAAAGGTTTGATCTCTTCTTCTTCTTTTCTTTTGTAAAGAAAAGGGTAAAATCCAGGGAAGTTCGTGGAGAAGACCTGGGAAAGGAATACACTTGCTATCTTTAATAATATGTGAGAATAACCTGGTGGGACAGAAAGAAGACACATAGCCAGGGCAGCAATCAGGTAAGATATAACTTAGCACACATAATGGAGGTAGAGAAAACATTTTAGAAGGGACCCTCCCTAGTCCTCGGGAAAAGTAAAGGCAGGGAAAGGGGGAAGTGCTTTTAAAACTTGCAAGATTCTGTTACTGTAGTGACTAGACTCATGGTTTTGGTTTCCTGTTTTGGTCATCTTTGGACCACTTTAAAGGACAAGTGCTAGCTGCCTTTGGAATATGGTTGGAATCCCCCAAGAATCTTCTGTTTTCTGTAGAAATAGGTGAAATGAAACCAAGAATTTGTTTAAAATTGTTTCTTTCTGTTTGCAGCTTTGTGGTAAGGCTAATGTTTGCTCTCTCTTGGTGATTCTGGGATTTGATATGCAATCTCAGCCTTCGCCTTTCCTTCAGGCTGTGCCATGAAGATATAATCTTCTTTTCGGATTTGTTGTGATACATATTAATAGTCTAAAACCTCTCCAGGATCTTCTCAGAGATTCATTTCAGAGAGCGCTTCCTTTGTAGCAGGCCAGCACCACCCTGTGGTCTGTCTGGAGTATTTTATTTTATTTTAAATTTTTTTTGAAAAAAACAAACAAACCCTATTTTGTCAAGGATTGTGTGAATGTGATCAGGACATCTTTGCCACATCTTCTATGCTGAATGTTTGCATTTTAATATTTAAAGTGAAAAAGAGGCCGGTAATATTATCTTGTCTTTTTTAAATAAAATAACTTTATGTGTCTTCTAATGAGATTGCAGAGAGGGGTTTAATTCTGCAGTGTTATCTATCTCTTAAATATAAAGCCAGAGGAACGGAGATGGTTTCATTTTTTTTTTTTTTTGTATTTTGAATTTTTAGACGCCTGAAAGGCAACACAAAATGTGAAAGCCTTAGCTCTCCCCCACAAAGGCTACGGAATAGATGCCAGGAAGAGATGGTCCCTGGAACATGGGTGGTGGCAGCAGGGATTATGAAGCTGCTTCTTGAAAGTGGGAGGTAAGACCAGACTGTAAAATCTTGAGGGCTCCTGGGACAGGAGGCTTGGGGCTCTCAGTCTTCCAGTCTGTGGACCTCAGCAATTCCCTGCAAAAATGCTGCAGTCTGCAAAAAGCTAGTAAAATATATGTTTTGGTTTGGGTGTTCTGGGAAATTCTGATTCTGGGGCTTTGTTTGGATTTTTCTCTCTTTTGAGGTTAGGAGACAGAAGCTATGCCACTGAAAGGGATAAGGATTTGTGATCCTGACCTGTTCATATGTTGAACCAATCTGTTTCAGCTGTCACAAAACTCAGATTGCTCTCAAGTATCCTTTGTTTTTTAAGAGATACTTAAAGCATTGGCTTGGACTGAGATTTGAAAGCAAAGCCTTAGAAGTTGTGGTTAGCTCGTCATTTGAATTGATTTTCATTACTGCTAGTGGCCTCTTTAGCTCTTTGAGAAGGCTTGTTTGGAAGGGCTGAAGATCCTGCACTGATGGAGGCACTCAGCAATCCCAGACACACATGGGAGACTTTGTGAACTGGACTTTGTCTTTGCATTTCTTGAACCCAGCGTTTCTTGCTTGCTTGCTCGACCGACAGCCTTTATTCAGACTGCCCTGAGAAATCATTTTTGCAGCATGAATGTTCTTTCTGTGCCTGCTGCTTTTTTAATTTCCCCCCAGAGGGAAGGCAAAACTAAAATACAAGCATGGCTGGCTGGCTGGCTGGCTGTTGAGCCTGTAAGTGAAGGAAAATCCTGCAGCTTCCCAAACAAGTGACATCCTCTCTTTTTAAAGGAGCCGATTTGATTCACTTTTCAAGGAACGGGTTTTCGTGCTTGGTGCATTTATTTCCTAATTTTATTATGCCATTTAATTAGATCATGTACATTGGTTTTATTGTTAAAGCATGTCCTTGTTTTCTTTATAACTGGCTTTCATGGTACTACAGGGACATTTTGAAAAATAGCACATGAACCACATTCCAGCATCCACTCTAAGAGGGGCTTGAGCTGGAGACAGGCTGCTCAGCTCAGTCATAAATTATAATAAGGCTCCCATATCTGGGTTGTAAAAATCCAGATAACCACTTGATGGCAGAAGAGAGATTCAGAAAACTCTTTATTGCCACTTATAGTCATCTGGATTTCTGAAGCCCATGTACATTTTGTCACCCATGAAAACAACAGAATGTTATTTGTAGCATTTCTTTTAATTGCAGGCTGAATATAAAGACAGGCAGGCAAACTCTACAAAGGCTTCCATACACAGTTTCTTTATATCACAAGGCATTCTCAAGGTATAACTCACAGTTATGTCGAGATTCATCTCATGTCCAACTCTTTGCATAGTTGACTTCATAGTGTGAAAGTATAGTGATCTTCATCCCATAACGATGGAGCAGACACCAGCACGATGCTGGGGTCCAAGCAAGAGTAAAGGAAACTCCCCCAACCCAACCAAGGGTCAATTCAGTGACCAATCAGGATTACAGATGTGGCCACATGACATGAACTACATTTCCCATGATGCATTAACTACATTTACCATGAGGCATTCCCTTAAGGGGACAGTTCCCAATTCCCACTTAACTATCCCAATTCCCAATTAACTATATACTGTCTGGACAGCACATGCAGGGCTTGAGCAATGCCAGCAATGCCAGCAGCTACTTGGGAGCAACAGCACTTGGACATTTAAAAGTTGTTTGCAAGTTTCTATTTCAGCAGAATGCAACGTTGATTGAGGCTTCTTGGTTACTCAGTATTTCACAGGTGTTGCCATGCTAATATGTTTGTGCCTTTCTTGGTTTGAGGGATCCTGTTATGTTCTGCGCATGGGCGCTAAGAATGGAGATGAGCAGGTGAAACGGTGAACTTCAAAACTTTTTATTAACATGGTGTAACAGCTCAGCTCTATGGCCACAACGGCCCCCTTTATATAGGCAAGCTCTTAAGTATTTAACCAATGAAAACACAGGGAGCGCTAGCTCCGTTAACCAATGGGAGAGGCTCGTTAATAGCCAATCAGATTCTCCTGAATGGACCAATCCGATGTCGCTATTATCGGCCAATCAGAAGTGCAGGGCCAGAACCCTGCACTTTACTTCAAGCTCTTAATAATCTTTATTCAAGCACTTTTATTAATTCACAACAGATCCTTTGAGATCTAATGGGGGGTATTGTTAGGAATTCTATTTTTACCAGAAGAGTTTTCCTAGACATATCATTGCTGGAATCCTGAACTAGAGACGGACTGTTTCCCATGTTCTGAGATCAGATGCAAGGTCAAATTAAAAAGAAATTAAAGCTTTGTTGTTTCATAGGCCAAAAAGGGGTTCAGATTCTTTGTCAGTCAAGATGGTACCAAATGCGTACCATGGGGGAAGAGCAAGAAAGTAAAAATTAGATTAGCAGCCTTAGTAAAAAACAACAACAACAAAGAATTGGAGATCACAAAGTATCAAGATTTTAAAAAATCAAAAAGGATTAGGACATAAACTGACCATACTGGTTATCGGGACATTGCTGCCATACCCAAAAATCATGGACGGCATTTAGAAAATCTGAACAATGACAAAAATCCACTGTCAATTGCAAACGGGCGCACTGCTTAGATACATACATATACTATGCTGATACATTACAGCATCCTACGTTTTTGGGAAGAAACCAATGTCTATGAAAACTAGCACCAGCTAAAGAATTGACAATTACAGTTTCCCATTATTATGTATATAATAATTTCCTGGGGACGCTAGTTTAAAAAAATGTAAAAAAATAAATAACTATATTGAAAACAGAAAAGGCAACACAAGACAAAAAGAAACAGTGGCACAGGGGAAAATAAAAGAACAGAAGGAGGGAGGGAGGGAGGGAGGGAGGGAGGGAAGGAAGGAAGGAAGGAAGGAAGGAAGGAAGGAAGGAAGGAAGGAAGGAAGGAAGGAAGGAAGGAAGGAAGGAAGGAAGACATCAACTGTCCTCTTCAAAGGTCTAAACGGAAAGCTAAATCTTTAAGGTCCTTTAAAGTTCCAGTACAGTGGGAGCTGTTTGAATTTTGGGGTCCTCATTGAAAAGAGCAGGCACTACTACAGAGATAGTATGTTTCCAGGATCCTGATAGATGGCATTGTTTAGATCAGAGTTGGATTGTCCAGAGATCTGGGAGGTCCAAATGCCCAAAACCACCTAGTCTTGGTAGAATTGAGTTAGAGATGGTTCCTCCTCAACCAAACCCACAGAGCTTTCAAGTTGGTTATTGGGACTTGAAGAAAGAAAACCAAAAGGAAGATAACCACTGTAAAATGGTGCACCCCAATCCTCAGCCCATGAAGCCAATTCAAAACAATACTGGTGTCAAAAGCTTGCGAGAGATCAAGGAGCTCAAGAATGGATGCACCACTACTATCCCAGCCCTGCTACAAGTCATTAACAAGTGTGACCAAAGATACCCGATACTAAATCCTAGCTTGAAGCCTGATTGAGATGATTCTATATAATCCATTTCCTTCAGAATTCTCAGCTCAGACTGATCATCTTCTCAATAATCTTCCCCAAGAAGGGAAGGTTAGAAACTGGTCAATAGTTATCAAAAATTATTGGCTCCAGGGATGGCCTCTTGACTGCAGTCAGTTTTAAAATGGAAATTACAGACTAAATGCAAGTAGATTTTATCAATGTTAAGTTATAGAAAGCATCCAGGGGCAAATGAAATTATTACTCACCTGTCAGCCTTATTAGGTAGACAGGCAGGAGACATGGCCTGAGCTAATTCTACTTTATTGCAAAATTCATGAACAGTATCTTGCAAGTCTCTTCCCTATCCCCTTTAAACCCCAAAAAATCTTGCCCTGTCAATATTTCTGCTGTGGGCTTAGTTGCTTTTTATCTGACCATTCACTTGTCTGTGTCTCTTTGCCCTGTCTCCCGAGGTTATCCCCACATACTATTAAATGATTCCATCGTTTGTTCCTTTCCAATCTTTTAAAGACGTGCATTCTTGGACTCAATGTGTGATATATTGAAAAAGTAGGAAGGATTGGAAGACGCACAATTCCATTTGTGACATTTTTAATTATTATTTTTTCTACTTTCAAGTCAGTTTTTGACTCCTGGTAAGTGCCTGGACTAGTCCCCGTAGTTTTCTTGACATGGTTTTTCAGGAATGCTTTGGTCTTGCCTTTTTTCTTAGGGCTAAAAGAGAGGGACTCGCCCAGAGTCACCCAGCTGGCTTCATGCCTAAGTCAGAACTGGAACTCACAGTCTCCAAGTTTCCAGCATGAGTCTTAACCACTGCACCAAATTGGCTCTTTTAATTTGTGACATTGAGGTATCTGATCTTTTTCTGCTGGATTAAATGAAGAAACCACAAAAATTTGGCCTATTGTTTCTTAGATGATTCAAAGAGTAAGATTTATAGCTATACAGCTGATCTTTCACTCAGATAAGGGATTTTGACAAGGAATCTAAAAAGTTCATTACCCAAGCTAATTAGTAATGGTTGAACAATGGGTAGAAGCAATTGGCCAGTAAGATATATGAAACTAGAGGTGAACACTTCTAAGTCTACTGCCCAGAAGATCTATGATTTCCTTGTCTGTCTTGCTTGTGACAGAAGAAAATATCTGAGGCTGTTTTTCTTCTAGGCACTGAAGTCCAAAAGAACTGGCTCCCAGTAGAAGTTCTGAAATGTGTGGGTTGATAGATTCCAGGTGGTTGGATTGCAGGGAGCAATTTGCAGAGTGCAATTAAGTTGTTTTTTTAGTTATATAATTATTTGGTTTCATTTGTAGAAGAAGAGCAACTCCAGATGCATTTCCACTTGAGTCCCAAAGAAGGTGCCATTTAAAGGCTGCAGCATTTGAACAGCTAAGACTTGTGGTTATTTGAACATTTTTTAATGGAAAGGAAGGCAAAACTAAATATTAGGATATCAAGCCAGAAATGCTCAGAAAAGCTAAAAACGATTCCATGTAGGTAGGACATGGAAAGTAATTTTGTTCTGAACCAGACCACTCACTGTGCTGACACTGGCTGGAAGACATCTCCAAATAAAACAATTGCATTTTTTTCTTTTTATTCTTTGTATAGAATGTGAAGGATGTGTGTCTGTGTTTTATTTTTAAAGTTATAATGTACACAGAAGATGGCATTTAATTTCATTGTACAAGGTGTAATGACAATAAAGTAAACTCAACTCAACTCATGATCCTGTAGTAGTCCCTTAATCTGGAAGAGAGTCAGGACAACTGGGTGCAGCTGAGTGTTTACTGCCTCAATGCCCTTCCTGACGCCGATGTTGAGTTCGCAGCAGATTTTTTTTCTTTGCACCCTAAGAGAGAAGCATTTGCCGCAACCTAGGATTGAACTCTCAGCCTAAGTGGGAGGCAAGCATATTCACCACTAGGCCACCACTCCAATCCTTTGTTTATTATAACCCATTAGATTGAAACTTAGACCTTCTCCCTGCAGAGTAGGCATTCCATACCAAGCTAAGAGATTGCTTCGAACAGCTTGAAAAAGTGATTAGATAAAATATAAACTAGAAAGTGAAGTCTCTCTTATCCTCTAATGACTTCATGGACAGATCTGTGCAGTTTTCTTGGCAGCAATGTGAAAGACATTGGCTCTTGCTTGATAAGGTGTTTTTACTCCCCCGCTTAGAGTATGGCCTTGAGATTTCTAGATGCTTGCCCATCAAAGTACTAACCAGATTTGATCTTGCTTAGCTTTCTGAAATCTGCCAGGACTACCTAGTGCTTCTGGCTTGCTGCATTTATATAAATGAGAAGAGGAGCAGTATACATATATGCATACTGTACATACATGTGATTAAATGCTATTCGAAACAATCTAACATCAGTCAGGAAATTCCAAGGAAGAACCAGTGTAATAAAAGATCAAATAGGACTAATCCCTTACCAGAGATAGGGAATTTTTAATGAGCACTTAATAAGTGCTTAATTAAGCACTTATTAAGCACTCAATTAAGGGCACTTAATACTTATGGGGGAAGGCCAAGAGCTGCAATAGGTGAGGCAAAGGCACAAAATAAGCAAGGATTCCCCCCTTTTTTCCTTCTACTTTTTGGTGATGATATGTTAGGTCTTATATTATGGTTCTTGTCTTTATATTCCCTGCCTCTAATTTTCAGTCAGAGAATCTTCAAAAGGTATGATCAAATAAAGTTCTGCCCTAGACTGATTTATTCCAGCTAAACAGAGGAATTGGTATATCTTTTGGCATGAGCAGAGTAGAAATCCTAGTTACCAGATATTCTTAAGATGGGGGCAGGGGAAGGAAAGGAAGGAAGCCAACAAGGAAGATAGGATAACATATTAACTCTTATTCATAACCTGAAGAGTATGCCTAACCAATCCACCAGTATTTTTGTCTCAGCAGTTCATAAAGGTAAAGGTTCCCCCGCACATATGTGCCAGTCGTTTCCGGCTCTAGGGGGCAGTGCTCATCTCTTGTTACAAAGCCGAAGAGCCAGAGCTGTCCAAAGACGTCTCCATGGTCATGTGGCCGACATAACTAAATGCCGAAAGTGCACGGAACGCTGTTACCTTCCCACCAAAGTGGTCCCTATTTTTCTACTTGTATTTTTTACGTGCTTTCGAACTGCTAGGTTGGCAGAAGCTGGGACAAGTAACAGGAGCTCACTCCATTATGCAGTGCTAGGGATTTGAACCGCTGAAGTGCCAATCTTCTGATCAACAAGCTCAGCGTCTTAGCCACTGAGCTACCAGATCCCCGCAGTTCATACAGCTGTCTAAATTTAGATGGACATGACTGTCTCCAGATTGTGCGTGAAAGAGAATAATTTCTTTGATAAAAGCAGGCCCTTTTCTAGAAATGCAGAGTTCTGATAAGTTTTGAGGCAAAGATGTTGCTTGTCTTTAATGGCTACTCTACATAAAAGTACATGGATGAATTCAGAGGGATCTCTTTTGGCAGGCAATCAGCTGGGTTGTCACTGCTGGACAAAGAGCATTAAGTTCCACTAGGGGGCTCATGCGCCACTTACATGGGTCACCATTCCTTTTCTTTTTGTATTAAACTAGACTGTATGTAAATAGTAATTTTCCCCCAGAGGCACTTATAAATCAGGAACATCTGGTGGCCCCTTAAATTGCACTTGCATTTTTGGGCAAGCAGTCATAAGAGTCACTCTTGCAAAGTGATGTGTTGAAATGAAAGAACACCTCTGTGGTAATTCCCACCTTTTCTTATGTTAAGTCCCACCTATCGCTTTAACCACGAATAAAGGCTTCTTCATACTTAGAAACAAAAAACCCGCTGTTTTCAAGAGGGATGGGTTTATTTATTTTGATTTACTCATGTATAACATTTATAAAGTGCCACACTCCAGGGGCTCTTAGCAGTGTATCCTGCCAAACGCAATATAACAAACAATATAATGAAAAACAATAAAATGGTAGCAATAACTGGCAGAGATCTTCCTCTAGCCACTAATTATCAAAAACCTTTGGGAAAAGTAAGGAAGTCCATAAGAAGAGAGAGCATTCTTACCTCAGGGAAAAGTTTTTCCAAAGGAGGGAAGTGGCCACTAAGAATGTCCACCGTCCAGCCTTTTGTCATCAGGCCTTCTGTTGGATGCCTCCTAGTCCCCCAAATCAGGCAAGCGGAGCTCACCTGAAATAGGCAGTCTCCAAGTCACCAAGTTTAAAACCATACAGGGCTTTATCTATAAAGCTAGCATTTTGACTTGCCCTTGGAAATAGATCAGTAAGCAAGGCAACTCTCATAGTGTGGCAGTGTGATGTGACAATACCATAATTAACTCGTAAACACCAAGGGGATGCCTTTAGCACTAGCTGAGCAATTTCCAAAAGCATCTTAGGCAAATTGCAGGCAAGTGTACAGATGTTCTGTTTATATTCATCATTTGTGCCAAGTTTTAAAGAATTAAATTTTCATGATTAATCCTGGGACCTACCTCGATGACTTTTAAGTGTTATTTGTGGTTCATGTACCGTTAGCTGAGGGTCTATAGGACTGCATTCAACTCCCTAGTCCTAGATTTTCTTCCAAGAAAGATTTTTTTTCCTACTTCAAGGTGACCAACACCCAGTTCATTGTGTCTTCCCATCTAAGTCCAAGGAATGTGCTGATCATTAAAAAGCTGACCATTTGAAGGTTTGCTTCTCCCATTACCAACCTGCTTGGCCCATAAGAACTAGAGGAGAGGAGTGCTTTTTTATGATGTCCCTGCTTTCAAAGTCCCATCAATGGAGAACAGGGGAGAAGGTTCTGTTCCACATCATCACCCTCAGCCAATGGAATATCCTCTCTCAGTTGCTACTTTTAGTTTCTGCTCTCCAAACCATCTCTCTTTAGCCTCCCCTTTCAACATCAGTGGTTTTATTAGGCATGTTTTAATGTACTTGTTTTTATTTTATGTGTTCTGTATTTTATGTGCTGTTTTAAGTCGCCTTGAGTGTTCATTCTGATCAGAAGTATGGTGTCAAAATAAATTGCTATATAACTCTATTTTATCAAGGGAGAATATGCCAGCATTTTTCATCACAATTTCCCTAATTGGATAAGATTGCATATTTGAATAATCTGTAATTATCAAATCACTTATTACCAGAAAACCTAATATACGCAATAGATCTTCTCTGGAGGCAAGCTGGTTTTTAATTGAACTGCCATTGGAATTTATGAAACTAGGAGCTGTTTCTCACAGCCACAGGAACATGCCTCGCTTCCATTTTGAGTCAGCAAAAAAGTACTTCAACATAAATTGCACTGCTCTCACGAATGAGCTTTAATGATATTTGGCAATGAAGTGGGCAAGGGGTGCTCTTCCTAAACATACAATATAGAACAATTTCAGGGTAGTGTGATTGGTGGGTATTCCACTTTCCTTTTCCCACTTATCCATTCAACTTCCAATCAAATACCATCACCATTGCCACTTGCTCCCTATAATATAAGGTTTGGAGTTGGGGGATTTCAGGTGCTTGCCTGACTTGGAGAGTTTAATCATTTTTCATGTTGCCCAACTGAACATTGGGTTTTTAGTCTATGTCATTCCACATTTGAATAGACTGTTACTTGGCCGGAGTTAACAGTGGATGGGAATAGGATAGGGTAGGGTAGGATAAGATAGGATAGGATAGGGTAGAAAATAGAATAGAATAGAATAGAATAGAATAGAATAGAATAGAATAGAATAGAATAGAATAGAATAGAATTTTTTATTGGCCAAGTGTGATAAGACACACAAAGAACTTGTTTCCGGGGTATAAGCTCTTAATGTACATACAACAACAGTGAAAGATCATTAACATAGTCATTGTAAAATACATTCATCATACAATATTCGATATAACCCAAAGTGATAATCATGGATACTAAATAAGCAAGGAGCATAAATCATACTAGGACACTAAGTAAACAATATAGATCATAAGATACCAGCAACAAAGTCATATTTCTTCAGTATGTGTCTTATCAATGCCAATAAAAGTTTCCATCTTTCCTTTTTTTTCATATGGACTTGCCAGATACTATGGTTTATCTTCAAAACTCTTTGGTTATATACACTGCCCAAAAAAATAAAGGGAACACAAAAATAAGACATCCTAGATCTGAATGAATGAAATATTCTTATTAAATACTTTGTTCATTACATAGTTGAATGTGCTGACAACAAAATCACACAAAAATTATCAATGGAAATCAAATTTAGCAACCCATGAAGGTCTGGATTTGGAATTACACTCAAAATTAAAGTGGAAAAAAACACTACAGGCTGATCCAACTTTGATATAATGTCCTCAAAACAAGTCAAAATGAAGCTCAGTAGTGTGTGTGGCCTCCACGTGCCTGTATAACCTCCCTGGGCGTGCTTCTGATGAGGTGGCGGATGGTCTCCTGAGGGATCTCCTCCCACACTGGACTAAAGCATCCCCCAACTCCTGGACAATGTGGTGCAACGTGGCATTGGTGGATGGAGCGAGACATGATGTCCCAGATGTGCTTAATTGGATTCAGGCCTGAGAAATGGGCAGGCCAGTCCATAGCATCAATGCCTTTGTCTTGCAGGAACTACTGACACATGCCAGCCACATGAGGTCTAGCACTGTCATGCATTAGGACGAACCCAGGGCCAACCACACCAGCATATGGTCTCACAAGGGGTCTGAGGATTTCATTTCAGTACCTAATGGCAGTCAGGCTACCTCTGCCGAGCACATGGAGGGCTGTGTGGCCCCATAAAGAAATGCCACCCCACACCATTATTGACCTACTGCCAAACTGGTCATGCTGGAGGATGTTGCAGGCAGCAGAACATTCTCCATGGCATCTCTAGACCCTGTCACGTCTGTCACATGTGCTCAGTGTGAACCTGCTTTCATCTGTGAAGAGCACAGGGTGCCAGTGGAGAATTTGCCAATCTTGGTGTTCTCTGGCAAATGCCAAACATCCTGCATGGCATTGAGCTGTAAGCACAACCCCCACCTGTGGACATCGGGCCCTCATACCACCCTCATGGAGTCTGTTTCTGACCGTTTGAGCAGCCACATGCACATTTGTGGCTGCTGGAGGTCATTTTGCAGGGCTCTGGCAGTGCTCCTCCTGTCCCTCCTTGCACAAAGGTGGAGGTAGTGGTCCTGATGCTGGGTTGTTGCCCTCCTACAGCCTCTTCCACGTCTCCTGATGTACTGGCCTGTCTCCTGGTAGCGCCTCCATGCTCTGGACACTACACTGACAGACACAGCAAACCTTCTTACCACAGCTCACATTGATGTGCCATACTGAATGAGCTGCACTACCTGAGCCACTTGTGTGGGTTGTAGACTCCGTCTCATGTTACTACTAGAGTGAAAACACCGCCAGCATTCAAAAGTGACCAAACCATCAGCCAGAAAGCATAGGAACTGAGAAGTGGTCTGTGGTCACCACCTGCAGAACCACTCCTTTATTGGGGATGTCTTGCTAACTGCCTATGCTTTCCACTTGTTGTCTATTCCATTTGCACAACAGCATGTGAAATTAATTGTCAATCGGTGTTGCTACCTAAGTAGACAGTTTGATTTCACAGAAGTGTGGTTGACTTGGAGTTACATTGTGTTGTTTAAGTGTTCCCTTTATTTTTTTGAGCAGTGTATTTAATGGCTGTAAGAAGCAGAGCTTACATTGGGTAAGGATTAGAAATGTGCTGGCTACACATAAAAATCAGGGCTCTTTGAGGGAATGAGGGCCTTTATTTGAAATAGTTTCTCAACAGAAGCTCTTCTCACCCCTGTTGCTTTCAAGTAAAGACAACACTGGTTGATTGGACCTTTTTTCTTGAATGCTGTTTTGATTAGGAATTGACTTCTACTGCTTCTGAAGTTTGATACCCCTGTTTAGATTTCTTTTTATAACAACCTGCTTAGGGTTATTTTATTGTACACTTGTGATTTGTTATTTGCAGCTGCCTTGTTACTACATGTTTTGCTTGTATATTTATAGGGAAATAGAATATAAAAAAACATAAAGAAAAGAATGAATGAAGAGCTCAGGGAAACATTCCTGTCCAAAATTCCAAGAGTTAGCACTACAGAATCTTGTACACCAGGAATTAACATTCCAAGATCATTTCCGTTCTCATCTCAGCTGCATAAATATCCAACAGGATTCCTGTAACTCTCCCTTGCTCCTAGTTTCTATAGAAGCCTATATTACTGCAAACATTTAGCCGAACTTTTCTTTGTAATGAAACGAGGCTTACCCTGGGATCAGTTATATCTCCTTATTAGCTACCAAATATGCCCCACTCAAAGCATTGGAGAGGTTCGATTTTACATTTCACCAGCTGTTGTTTGTCTCAGAGGTGCATGCCCGAGCTGTCAAACAACCAATCTTTTCCATCTTCACAATCATTCTATGAACTCATACAAAGAGATTTTTCCACTGAATCTTTAGGAGTTGACATTTTCATGCAGGGGTGGGCTTCAAAAAATTCAGCAACCAGTTGTCTGCCCGGTTGCTGGGTGGACGTGGCCATAGTGGGTGTGACCTAATCTGCGTCCTGCACCACACCGGGAGGCCCATTTTTTGCCTTCCTTAGGCTCCGGAGGCTTTCCTCAAGCCTCTGGGAGGGCAAAAACGGCCACCCCTAGGCTCCAGAGGCCTCCGGAGGCTGGAAATGGGCCCGTTTTCGGGCTTCCGAAACTTCCAGGAGGCCTGTTTTTCACCCTTCCCAGTCTCCAGAGGCTTTCTTGAGCCTCCAGGAGGTTCATTTTTCACCCTCCCCCAGCCCCCGCACAAGCTCTGCACTTACCTCACATCCAAAATGGGATGCAGGGAGACTCCTGGGAGGGGAGGGCAAGGTTGGGCAGGGCCAGCCGGTGGTGGCTGTACTATATTAGCATACTCCAAACCCTCTCAACTGATTGGTCCGGACGGACAGCGACCTAATTGGTCGAGACCCCGGATGTGATTGGAGCGCTAGGAATCTACCGCGATTGGCCGCGCCGATCGCGGGAGATTCAAAGCGCTGCCATTGGCCACTGAGCCGCGAGCCAGCCCTATATGAGGGACTGCCATGGCTTGTATTCTTCAGGCTATTCTAACACTAAATAAAGAGCTGAACTCACTAAGATGGTCTCTGTCGAACCAACTCACCCCAGATCTAACACTGGCGACGAAGGTGGGATCGTGAGACAAGGAGACCACACAGCATGTGGCGAAGCGGCATGCAGCAGCAGGTAGCATGGCTGGCATCAACTCGCCACCCGCACCCTTCAACCCCGCTACCGAGGACTGGGAATTCTATATCGATAAGTTCCAGATGTTCCTCGAGAGTAGCAACCTTAAAGATGCCAACGGCCACAGGAAACGAGCCGTGTTTCTCACACACTGTGGGCCCGCAGTGTTCAAGATGGCCAAAGCCCTGGCCAAACCAGAGGACGTCAAGACTATGGAATGGGGCAACCTCGAGCCCCTACTAGGAAGCCACTACGCCCCCGTCGTGACCATTCTCATCCGGTGGCACGACTTCTACAGGCGGGAACAACACGAAGGCGAGGGGCTAGGCAACTTCATGGCGGCCCTATGAGACTTGGGCGGCCTATGCGATTTCGCCAACTTGGATGAGGCACTGCGAGACCGCATCGTCCTGGGGCTCCGAGACCCCGTCCTCCAAAGCTGCATCATGGCAAAAGGCAACATCTCCTTCGCCGATGCCCTCACTGAGGCTGCCGCGGCTGAGGCGACCAAAAAGTCAGTGGCTCGGATGCGACAATCGAGCATCACGCCACGACCGTCCATCGGCGAGACAACTGCAACCCCCGAGAGGCAACCTGAAACCAACCACCGAGACACAACCACACACCACGGCGACATCGACTCCTTCTCAGAGACTGAGGACGAGGAGGAGGAGATTCACTGCCTTCAAGCAGCGCAGGAGCGATGGGAACCACGAGGTCGTAAGTCGAGGTTGCAGTGCGCCGGCTGCTGAGGCGATCACCCCCGTTCGGACTGCCATTTTCTCAACGCTGTTTGCCGGCATGGCGAGAAGCGGGGGCACATCGCCAAGGTGTGCTAAAATAAAAGGCACTACAGCCCGCGATGATGAGAAGGCAGCCCCTGGTGACGAGAGAGCAGCCCCTGATGGCGAGAAGGTACTCCCACCAGACACCGAGATCGCCAGATGGAGAGCCGCTGGAGCCAAGAGGGTCAGAACAGGCGGCTCCACGAGGCAAGACAAAGGGAGGAAACACACCAGACCATTGTCATTGGCCATTCCTCCACAAGCGACGCCAGGAAAGTATACGTGACGGTAGGAATAGAAGAGCAGCCATGCGACATGGAGGTGAACTCCGGGTCATTCCTCTTCATGGTCTCATGGCGCACCATCAAGCACCTGGCACCCACCATCCGCCGCCACGAAGTAGAAGACCAAACACTGACTCTCAAAGACTACCAAGGAAACCGCATTGCGATAGTCGGCAGAGGCCATTTCAAAATCACCTTCAAGGGTCACACCGAAGTGCTACCCCTGACAATCGTCGACCGAGATCGACCGAGCTTATTGGGACTACAGTGGTTCGCACCCCTGGGCATCGAAGTAACCGGCATCCACCACATCGGAGAGACCGACTGGGAAGCGGCGCTCGTGAGGGACTTCTGGGAAGTCTTCGATGATGGCCTAGGCAAGTACCAGGGGTCTCCTATCTCATTCAATATAGACCCGAGCATTGCGCCAATCCGCCTTAAGCTAAGACGAGTGCCATTTGCACTCAAGCCCAAAATCGATGAGCAACTAGATAAGCTCATCACACAAGGGGTGCTGGAACCAATCGATCATGCCCAGTGGGAGACCCCCATAGTCACCCCCATCAAGCCAGATGGGTCCGTGAGAATCTGTGGTGACTACAAAGCCACCCTAAACCACGCACTCCAACAAAGCGCATACCCCATCCCAGTTGTACAGCACCTTCTGCACTCATTGGAGGGAGGCCGGATTTTCGCAAAACTCGACCTGGCACAAGCCTACCAGCAACTGCCGGTCGACGCCACAATCGCAGAAGCCCAAACCATTGTAACACACCGGGGGGCTTTCCACTACAACCAGCTCCAATTTGGAGTCAGCGTGGCACCCGGGGTCTTCCAAAGCTCATGGAAGGACTCCTCCAGGGCATAGAGGGGGTGGTGCCCTACTTTGACGACGTGCTGGTGGCCGCAAAAACGAAAAACAACTGGAAGCCCGGTTGAGGGAGGTACTAAAGAAATTCAGAGACTTGGGACTCAAAGTTTAAAAAGGGAAATGCCAACTACGGGCAGAGAGGGTTGAATTTCTAGGGTACCTCCTAGATAAGCAAGGGATCCACCCCACGGAAAAGAAACTGAGAGCCATAAGGGAAGTGCCACGGCCCAAAAACAAAATGGAGCTGCAGGCTTTCTTGGGACTGTTAAACTTTTACAATGTCTTCCTACCTCAAAAGGCGACTATGGTGGAACCATTGCATCGGCTGTTAGATAAAACAGACACCTGGACCTGGGGAGCACAGGAAGAGAGCGCCTTCACCAACACAAAGAACCTGATAACATCTGACGCAGTACTAATCCAGTACAGCGAGACCCTGCTGCTAACAGTGACATGCGACGCATCGCCCTTTGGGATCGGTGCCATCCTCAGCCACCAGCTACCAGACGGGAAGGAAGCACCCATCGCTTTCTCATCAAGGACACTTTCAAAACCGGAGAGTAATTACAGCCAACTCGACAAAGAGGCCCTAGCAATCGTCGCCGGCACCAAGAAATTTCACGAATACCTTTACAGTAGGACTTTTACAATCATCACAGATCACAAGCTACTGCGAGGGATCCTGGCAGGAAATAAGGCCACACCGAACATTCTATCACCAAGAATGACAAGTGTTCTGTCCCTTCATTTACATTCTTGAGATCCCCGCGCTTTGATTGGCCAAAGCACGGGGCGATCGGATTGGCTAGGTGAGCCGCACCGATTGGCTCACTAAGAATCTCCCGCGATTGGTCAATTCGAATCGCGGGAGATTCAAAGTGGTGCCATTGGCCGCGGCAGCCGCGGCTTGGAAAAAAAAAGCCGCAAAGTTTTCCTATAGTGGCAGTCCGGTTCCTGACTGAAATAAAGAGCTGATTCTAAGTCACCGACTCCTGGCTTCCTTTCATGTGGACATAGCACTGGCGACGAGGGTGGGATTCCATTCCTGAACCGAAGCACGTGTCTGACGGAAGCCAGTCAACCGACGAGATGGCCAGCATCACGCCACCAACCCTCTTCAACCCCGCTACCGAGGACTGGGAATCTTACACGGACAGATTCCACATGTTCCTCGAATGCAACGATCTGAAGGATGCCACGGGACCGAAGAAACGAGCCATCTTCCTAACACACTGCGGGCCTGCAGTGTTTAAGATGGCGAAAGCGCTAGCCAAGCCCGCCGACGTTACTACGATGAATTGGGAGGACCTCGAGCCACTGCTCCAGAAACACTACGCTCCAGCCGTGCCCATCCTCATCCGACGACACAAATTTTATCGGCGGGACCAGCGGTCGGGCGAGAGTTTCAGTGATTTTGTTGCAAAGCTGCGACGCCTGGGAGGACTATGCGAGTTCTCCAACATGAACGAGGCCCTTCGGGACCGAATCATGCTCGGCCTGTGGGACCCCGTTCTCCAAAGTCGATTGATGGCTAAGGGCAACATCGCTCTCGCCGACGCCATCTCTGAAGCCGCGGCCGCTGAAGCAACCCGACAATCAGCAGACCGCATGCGGAGAACGAACGCCGGAGACCGCACCGAAAACAACAACCCTGCAAGGTCGATCGAAGCCCAACCTACAACTACCACCCACCAGGACGAACTCCACTCCACCTCGGGCACATCAGACGAGGAGGAAGACATCCACCGTCTCCAGGCAGGCCGCGACCAGCGCAGCCGGCGGAGTCGTAAGTCGAGGACCGCGTGTGCCGGTTGCGGAGGCGACCACCCCAGATCCGAATGCCGGTTCTTCGACTCCGTTTACCGGCACTGCGACAAGAAGGGCCACATCGCGCGCGTCTGCCGCCTCAAGAAAACCCACAGCCCCAGACGATGGGACCCGAGCGAGAGGAGACGAGAGAGCACACCCCTCAGGACCAGAGACCGGCCAACAGACAACCGCTG
>BHEV01057493.1:0-11954 GCA_004319985.1 Emydocephalus ijimae
ACCACTATGCCCCCGCCGTGCCCACCCTCATCAGGCAGCACGATTTCTACCGGCGGGACCAGAGATCGGGTGAGAGCATCAACAACTTTGTGGCTGATCTACAGAGCCTAGGGGGCATGTGCGGGTTCTTGGACATGGACGAGGTTTTGCGGGACTGTGTCGTGCTCGGACTCAGAGACCCAGTCCTACAAAGCCGGCTGATGGCAAAAGGTGACATCGCCCTCGCCGACACCCTCGCTGAAGCCACCGCAGCCGAGGCAACCCGGAAATTGGCAAATTGAATGCAGAGGCCGGACACCGGGGAACGCGCCGCGACCACCGAGATGGGCCAGGCGACCGAGGCCCACCCAGAAGCAAGCCACCGGGAAACCACCATCCATCATGGCAACTTCCACTCCACCTCCGACACCACGGACAAGGAAGAAGAAATACATCGGCTCCAGACGGGACGAGATCAGCGTGATCGGTGGAGTCGTAAGTCGGGGACCACATGTGCCGGGTGCGGAGGCGACCACCCTCGATCGGAGTGCCGGTTTTTTGATGCGATTTGGTATACATGGTAGTGGGCATTGAATTTGCCGACACTGCCGATGGTAGTGGGCATTGATTTGCCGACACTGCAATAAAAAAGGTCACATCGCCCGAGTCTGCTGACTGAGAAAAGCCTACAGCCCCCGTCGGTGAGATCACAGTAACCGGAGATGAGACGGCACCCCCCCCCAGCGCCAGAAACTGCCAACCCAAAAATCGCTGGAGCTGAGACGGACGGAACTGATGAAGCAGCGAAAACTGGCAGAAAGAGGAAACCCACCAGACGGTCATCATCGGCCACTCATCAACCACAGACGCCGAAAAGGTATACATGGTAGTGGGCATTGAAGGCGAACCATGCAAAATGGAGGTGGACTCCGGGTCCTAACCCTCCATGGTTGCCTGGTGAGAAATCAGGTGTTTGGTGCCGGAAATCCACAAGAGGAGATTGGAAACCCAGAAGCTAATCCTCAGAGACTACCAGGGGAACCGCATCCCGGCAGCCGGAACCGGACAGTTCAAAGTGAACTTCAAGGGCCGCACAGCAAAGCTTCCCCTGACGATCATGGACTGAGACCGCCCCAGCCTTTTGGGACTACAGTGGTTCGCACCAGTCGGGATCAAGGTTACAGGCGTCGACCACGTCACGGATGCTGAGTGGGAAGAGCAACTGGCACGGGACTTCCAAGAAGTGTTCAACGGCACCCTAGGCAAGTATCGAGGGCCCCCTATTTCCTTCAGCCTAGACCCCAGCATTTCCCCAATACGCCTAAAACCATGGCGGGTACCTTTTGCACTCCGGCCCAAAATTGACGAGCAAATTGACAAGCTCATCAAACAAGGGGTCCTACAACCAATCGATCATGCCCGGTGGGAGACCCCTATAGTCACCCCAGTCAAGCCTGATGGGTTGGTGAGAATCTGTGGGGACTATAAGGCCACCCTAAATTGTGCCTTACAACAAAGCGCCTACCCCGTCCCAGTAGTGCAGCACCTTCTACACTCACTGGGGGGAGGCAAGGTCTTTGTGAAGCTCGACCTGGCGCAAGCCTATCAACAGTTGCCGGTCGACGCAGAAACCGCTGAGGCGCAGACCATAGTCACCCACTGGGGAGCATTTCGCTGTAACAGACTCCAGTTTGGAGTCAGCGTGGCTCTGGGAATTTTCCAGAGCCTCATGGAGAGACTCTTACAAGGAATTAAGGGGGTGGTGCCCTACTTCGACGACGTACTGGTGTCAGCGGCCAACCAACAAGAACTAGAGGGTCGTCTAAGGGAGATACTAACCAAATTCAAAGAGGCTGGGCTAAAGGTGAAAAAAGAGAAATGCCAGCTGTACACAGAGCGGGTCGAGTTCCTAGGATGCCTCCTAGACTGACACGGAATCCACCCAACCGTGAAAAAAATCAGAGCCATTAAAGAAGCCCCAACACCACGGAATAAAACGGAACGGCAGGCATTTCTAGGACTGCTTAATTTTTATAATGTTTTCCTGCCCCAAAAGGCAACCATGGCGGAGCCTTTGCATAGGCTTTTGGACAAGGCGGCCACATGGACTTGGGGGAAACATGAGGAAGCCGCCTTCAGCAAAACCAAGGACCTGCTCACCTCGGATGCCATCCTAATCCAATACAATGAGACCCTACCACTTGCTGTCGCATGTGATGCCTCACCTTTCGGCGTCGGCGCCGCCCTTAGCCACATGCTCCCCGACGGAAAAGAAGCACCCATTGCCTTCTTTTCAAGGACACTCACCAAACCGGAGAGAAATTACAGTCAACTGGACAAAGAGGCCCTGGCTATCGTCGCCACGGTGAAGAGGTTCCACGAGTACCTCTACGGCTGCACGTTTACCATCATCACTGACCACAAGCCGCTGCTGGGAATCCTGGCAGGGAACAGGGCCACCCCGAACATTCTATCTCCAAGAATGACAAGGTGATCCGAATTCCTTGCCACCTACAGCTACCGGCTCACACACCGACCTGGTAAGACGATCACCCACACAGACGCCCTGAGGCGCACACCGTTACCTGACCTAGACACCGACCCAGCACCCATGACAGCCACCCTCAGCATAGAGACTTTGCCCGATCTACCCATAACCACGTCAGACATTGCCCGCGAGACTAACAAAGACAAACGTCTGGCGCGGGTGTTACATTGGGTAGAAAAGGGGTGGCTGGAAAAGGATGACGGCAAATCATTCAGGACATTCCAGAACCGGCAAACAGAACTCTCATTACAAAAAGGTTGTGTACTTTGGGGGGATAGGGTTGTTATTCCGGAAAGGTTACAAGGGAAGGTATTGGAGTTGTTACACGAGGGGCACCCAGGCATAGTTAGAACAAAAGCCCTGGCCAGGAGTTATGCCTGGTGGCCAGGGATGGATAAGCAAATCGAGACTTGGGTGGCAACATGCAAACATTGCCAAGAAACCAGACTGAGCCCTCCCACAGCACCAATCCTGGAATGGGAAAACCCCAGGGGACCATGGTCCAGGATCCACATAGATTTTGCCAGGCCCATGAAAGGACATATATTCCTTATCACAGTAGATGCTTACTCCAACTGGTTGGAGGTAAGCAACATGAAAACCACCACCACGGAGGCCGTGACCAAGGAACTCAGCAAGCTGTTCACAACCCACGGCTTTCCAGATGTCATCATGTCAGATAATGGCCCCCAATTTACCTCGCTGGAATTCAAAAAATTCCTAGCGGAACAGGGCATACGACACGCACTGACAGCACCAGCACATCCGGTGGCGAACAGGAGGGCGGAATGGATGGTTCAATTCACAAAAAAAAAAATCCAAAAAATTGAACGGGGAAATCCAAGAAAAAATAAACAAAATGCTCCTTATACAACAGATAACCCCAAACACGACTACCAACAAAAGCCCAGCAGAACTATTAATGGGGAGAAAATTAAGGTCCCCACTCGACAGACTGCACCCCACATACAACCCAGAAAAAAACCCCAAACTCCTCAAGCAAAAACCAAACATTTTCCCCAGGTGACACAGTCTACACAAAGAATCTTACCGGAGATCCACTTTGGGTACCGGGAACTATAACCCAGCTGACAGGCCCCCACTCGTACTGGCTGCAAACAACCGATGGACGAGCATGGAAACGCCACATCGATCAAATAAGATCGAGAACAACCACGGGAAACACAACCGACATGCAAATAGACACAGACAGCCCCCATAACACAAACCAAGAGGGGAGGGAATACCCCGGGAACCAAAAACCAATAGAAAGAAACCAGCTATACTCACCGGCAAGCAGCCAGCTCGAAGCCTCACCAGGGAGAAGCAGCCAGGCCAGCTCAACTAGCCCAGAAAGATCAGGAGGGAGCGGCAACAACCGCAGCTCAACCAGCCCGGGCAGACCGGGAGGGAGCTGCGACGAAAGGTCCGGCGAGGCCTTCCAGGCAGTTCCATCAACGAGGCAGAGAGCAACACAGAACCCGACCGAACCGGCCGGGACCCAAGCAACAACTAACCTGCGCAGGTCAAGTAGGCAAGTACGAAGCCCCGCTTACTTACGGGACTACGTTACGTAGGACTGTACCAAGAGGGGAGGGGTGTTCTGTACAGTCATTAGTATACTAGCAAGCGCCGCCCTCTGACTGGCCAAAGCGCACGACGATCTCACTGGCCGAGCGAGCCGCACTGATTGGCCCGTAACGAATCCCCCGCAATTGGTGGAAACTAATCGCGGGAGATTCAAAGCAGTGCCATTGGCCACAGCTGCCGCGGCCAGAGAATAAAAGCCACTGTTTTTCCCTTTGAATCCCGAGCCGATCTCGGGACCTAATAAAGAGCTGAAACTGAGTCACTAGCTCCAAGTCCCCTTTCCCGTGATGGACACGACAAAAGGAAAGTAAAATAAGGATGTTCAAAACATTTTGAATTTGAAACATTTTGGGCTCTAAACATTCATTTCAAGATCTATCCAGTTCTTCTGGTTGTATTGCAATTGTTTTCAAGTGAAAATCAATACACCTTTTCCAAATCTGAAACTTTTACATTGCCTAGAAATAATATCAGATATAACTTATAATTAATGAGTCACTGAATTAAAAATTGGCAAATTTGACTGTCTCTAATACTCAGCATTGATGTACTCTTCATTATCCATTTTTATGCATAGATAAAACAATAAATACAACATTTAAATATGGCTTAATCTTCAATATGGAAGCCTCTAGAACTTTAGAAAAAGCATTGAGACTGGAGAATCATTACCTGAAAGATTCTGTCTTAATATGCTTTGGAGTTTAGATACAAGTTTAATGAAAATTGAAAATGCCTTAATTAACCATTTATCCTAATGACCTGACTTCAGAAATGATCTATGGCATATTCAATTGAGTAGCAGCTGTTCATATACCACTCTTCATTATACAAATGTAACCCCTCCCCCAACATTCACAGTGCAACTTTTAAATTCCTCTGTTCGCAGTTCAAATTAAATGATGAATGTTATTACGTGAGTTGGCTGAAGCCGTTCAATTGTTTGCAATGATAGAGAATATGGTTGAAATAATTAATGACTCAAATGATATGCAAGCTTTCCACATTGTTCAAGGTAAATTATTCCAACTCCTTTACATTTGAACTAATCTTGTTTGAATACTGACAATTAAATTATAATTATAAAGAAACTAAATTTACCTGAGTTATTTGATAAAGTAACTAAATTAGTGATCAATAAAATGCTGTGAATATAATATAGTTGACATTTGACAAAGTAGACTACAACCAATTTCTTGGTAATATAGAGAAAGGCGGGATAGACAGAATCACCGCCACATGGATTCATAACTGGCCAACCAACTCCACTGAACATGTAGTTGTTAATGGAACTGCATCTACATGCAAGTATGTAAGTATGTAGAGGGGTATCTCAAGGTTTTGTCTTAAGCCCAGTGCTCTTTAATATCATCATAAATTATGTAGATGAGAAGATATAAGAAGAACTTATTAAATTTGCAGATGACACCAAATTGGGGGGAATTGCTAACACAGTGGGACATAGATTTAAGATTCAGAAGGATCTTGATAGACTTGAGCATTGGACACTATCCAACAAGAACAGTTCAGTGGTAAGAAAAGTAAAAGTTCTGAACTCAGACAGGAAAACTGAAATGCACAGATATAGAATGGGCAGTATCTGGCTGATCAATAGTAACTATGAAAGGGATCTAGGTGTCATATTTAAGTGGTGGTCCTAGTCAACCACCACTTAAATATGAGCCAGCAGTGTGTTGTAGTTACCAAAAAATGTAGTTCCAGGCTGCATCAACAGAGGAATAGCACCAAGATTAGAAGTGATAGTACCTCTTTACACTGCACTGGTGAGAACGCACCTAGAATACTTCATCATGATACAAAAAATATATTAAGACTTTGGAAAGTATATGGCATGTGTTAAACAGGGATTACTGAGATGGCTACCTACCTCTGTGAAATGAATTTTTTGGGGGCGGTGTTATCTTTACCTGTGGGACATTCTAGGAAGTCCTTTTTTTTTGTCCCTGCAGTTTATTAACTCACGGGAATCAAACTGCCAAGCTGCTGATCTCAGTGATGTACAAACCCAGCATTTTACCATGTGAACCACCGTGACCCCCATATACAGAAGATCAGTATGACAGACAGATTACAGCAACAGAGTTATATACTGAATTTTATGTATGTTTTCCCTGACAGAAACATACTTCAGAAATCCACCCTACTTCATCAGAACCTATAGCAATATTATGTTATTATATAAATCTATCTTGAAATAAACTCAGAAATTGGAAGGAGAGTTTTAAAGAATAAAACAAGGGATGAGGATAGAAGTAGCTGAAAAATGAATGCTCATTGTAAATTTATGAAGGAGAGAGATATAATAACTTATTTTGTATATTGATATAAGAATGTAGCTTTCCATCTTTCCTTCCCTCCCTCTCCAAATATACTCATCTACTGGTTCTCCACCTTGTTCTTCTAAGCTTCATTGTAAGATGCAGCTGACCAGCTAGTATTTACAGAATAATAGAGTTGGAAGGGACCTTGAAGGTCTTCTACTCCAACTCCCTGCTCAGGTAGGAAACCCTATGCTGTTTCAGACAAATGGTTATCCAATCTCTTCCTCCACAACTTCTGGAGGAAAGTTGTTCCAATGATTAATTGTTCTAAATGTCAATAAATTTCTCCTTAGTTCTAGGTTGTTTCTCTCCTTGGTTAGTTTCCCTCCACTACTTCTTGTCCTTCTTGTCCTGCCTTCAGAAAATTGGTTCACCCCTTCTTTGTGACAGCCCTTCAAATATTGGATTACTGCTATCATGTCACTCCTAGTCCTTCTGTTTACTAAATTGCAGTTGTCACCATTGTTCTTCATATGTTTTAGCCTCCAATCCCCTAATAATCTTAGTTGCTCTTCTCTGCACTCTTTCTAGAGTCTCAACCTCTTTTTTACATTGTGGTGACCAAAACTGGGTTCAGTATTCCAAGTGGGGCCTTATCAAGGCATTATCAATATCCATCTGGTAATCCATCCGGTCTTGGTGATTTAAACTTGTGGGTAGGTGTTCTTTTACCATTTTCTTGCTTATTTTGACATGCATATTTTTATTTGCATTTTACAATATTTTAATAGTCTGTTTTTTTTCCTTTTCTGTAAAGATAGAATAAAAAAAAAATGAGTTAAACAGTTCTGCTTTTTCTCTGCTATTCTTTTGCCACTTTATCCTATTAAGGAACCAATCATTTCCTTGACTGTTTTTCTTTTTTTTTCTTTTCTTCTTTTTTACATTATGAAAGAAGCTTTTTTGTTGTTATTTTTGATATTTGTAGCAAACCTTAATTTCTTTGGGGGGGGGGGGGAGAGAAGTAAGAAGTAAGATCCTCATCCCCAGTGTTTAAACTTTCTAATTTTAATTTAATTTCAGTGGAATGTGCAAGATAATCTAAGACATGGAGAATATATCTTTTCTTTTTTTTGAGAATAGCATGGTCCCGGGTTATCACTTCTCCATACAGACACAACTTTTGTCTGTCCTGTTTCAATTTCATATTTCCTTTTCTCATTAAAACAAAATTTTCCCCTGTAGTTACTGATTGGAGTATGATACCTTTGTATCTTTTAATTTTTATCCATTCAGCTCTTATTTAAACTTCAGTTTATGCCCTTACAATTGTAACATTCAATATAACACATAACTTCCAGTTGAATTCTGCTTGGTACATTCTTAAAATATGCACTAAGTTCTTAAAGAGAATATATATATGTATAACAATAATAAGTAAAATACTTATTCTATTTCAATTCATTTCTCTCATTAATATTAATTATAATCTTTAACATCTTTAACAGTTCTTTTCAATAGGATATCATACTTCCTCTGGAACACTTATAATATTTCCATTATTTTTTCATATTTCTTTCATATTCCTCTTCACTTAAATTTTTATAATACATAATAATTAAAATTTTCCCCTCCTTTCCTAATTTCATTCTCTCATTCTCTTTATTTCATTTATTTATTAAACATTCCATTCCATTACAATGAGTATTTTATCAATCATTTTAATCACACTTGTTTCATATTTTCAAAGTTCATTTCTATTTCTAATATAACAATACTATCTTATATACCCTTGCAGAATCCCCCTTTCAATTAAGTTTTCACCCATTATCTCTGTGTCTTGTACATTTTCCCTGTTTCTCTATGTCCTGTTTCTGTCCTTTATAATTTCTTTTCCTTTCCTTCTTCCCCCTCTTCTTCTCCCTTCCCTTTTTGACCCCTTCTCTCTCTAATTCTGATTCTCTCTTCTGTAATCCTCTCTTCTGTTTTTTCCTAATGTTATAATTACTTTTCAAACTATTCTTTTTTTGAGTTGTTTTTTTCAGATCTTATATTTTTCACTTTCCTTTCTTTTCCCCACATAGAAATACTTGGTCATTGAAGATGGCTTCTTTGTCCTGCCCTTCTTGTTCTACAGGCATTTCTTGTTGTTTCTCATAGTTCAGGATCTCCATTTCTAAAAATTGAAATATGAAGCCAAAAGAACCTCTTCCTTCTTGTGCGTCTTCTTTCCGTTTTTTAAGTTCCATTCACAATTCTTCCAAGAGTGATACCATTTTAAAAACTTTTAAACAACCACCTGATTAATTTTAGTCCTTTAAATCCAATAGCCAAAAATCCAAAAATCACCAAGTAATCCAAATATTCCAAAGCTATTTCTTCTTGCTTCTTTTTTCTACTTTCTTTTCCTGGGGTTCTCTTATCTTGTTACAAAGTTTCAGTTAAAATGTATCTTTTAAGAATCTTGTTAAAGTTTCACTGTTAATTCCTTTCACTTCCAGATGGTCTCCTCCATTTTTCCAGATCCCACCCTTTTGTTTTTTTCCTTCTTTTAAAAGTTTTTGAGAATCTAGAAATCTTTATTATCCCTTTGACATGTTATTTTCAGCTTAAATACCTGTTAATGTCAAAGTGGATTTTTTCCAGTTTCTTGTTTAAATCTCTTAGTTGTCAACATAGGGAAGAAAAAAAAAACCCAAATCCTTTCCCTTCCCTCTCTCATTTGCCACTTCAGAGTCTTCTTTGGGAACAATGTTATTCTTTATCATTAAAATTCCAGGGTACCTTGTATTGTTATTTTTCCAATTCGACCTGGTCCGCCAAAACTTTCTCTTCTTATCTTCCTCCTGCACATTCTTTTCCGGTCGAGTTCTTCTTTGAGGTGGCCATTTCTGACCACTGCTGCAACTGCCTTTGGGAAAGGGAGTAAGGCCAGCTGGGGAGGAGAGATGCAACTCTCCTCAACCCTGCTGGCAGTTTCCTCCCTCTTCACCACCTCTATGGGGTAGCTTTGCCCTGAAACCAGGTGGCTCGTGGTGCTCCAGCGGTGAGCATAGATCGAAACTGTACACAATCGCAGATTTTGGTCTGTTGCTGAAGAAGCTCAAGCCGGAAGTTCACATGGAGAATATATTTATAAGTCTGCTTATAAGTAGCAGTTGTGAAATCTTATTCTTCTAAAACAATGCTCATTTGAATCATATCTCCATTTTGGGTCAAATTAAACATGAAAGCTAGTAAAAATATCACCTCCAGAAAAACTAGGCTGGTTTGGAGTATTCTGCTTTTTAAACTAAAATCTGTATGTTTTCCCTGCCTCTCATCCCCAGGTAAGGATGGAATAAGTGGCATCTTACAGAAGGCAACTTACCAATTCTCATTTATTATACCTTCACTATCGTGAAGATTGTAACTCTTCTCTCTTCCCCACTGTGTCTTGTACCCATTTAATTAGAAATGGAAAGGGGACAGATTGCTAATATCACTAGCCAGTCTATAGGGCTACCATCTAAAACAAATTCTGAGAGTCAAGGGGGAAGAATCTGTCTGAGCAAACATTGGCTTAGATTAGCAAATATTTGTTCATTGTGCTTTTGCTTCCAAGTAAAATGCAAATTACAGCCATAGAGAGAGAAAAGAAAAGAGCATGTACATCAGTGGGAATTAAATTTTGCTGTGAATAAAGCAGGGGCTTCAATAAAGCATCAATATTTCAACAGGGCAAGAAGAGGTCTCATTGAATAGAATGATTCACAGTGAATCTTAAAGAACTGGTCTTGGATATATTCATGATTAAATATAAAAAAAGAGAGTCTGATGTTTAAGAAAATATCACTTTTTGACACTTAATCTTGAATGTACAGAAGAACTGAATATATTCTAGATCAGGGGTGTCAAAATTCTGGCCCACGGGCTGGATGCATCATACATTGGTCATGGCCATGCCCAATTTAGTGAAGAGGGGGAAGTCCTGATACATCATGTGATGCAGTTGTGATGCTGTGAGTTTGACACCCCTGTTCTAGATTCATAATACATACTATTCTACCTAAAGGCAAATATTTGTAGTTCATGGTTGAAATGAGAGGTCTTTGGTACTCTCTGAGCTTTCTTGCAGACATGTCATTACCCAAATTAGGTAACATCATTGGTGCTAGTAAGAGTGGGGTTTGCTCACAATTTATATTCTGATGATTCGCCCTGTCAGTGTTGGTGGGGTTGGTTTTAAAAATTCTTTGGCTAAGCTGTTTATTTTTGGCTGACCATTCCTTGATTGAGGTATTGTTTACTTGATTGTTGGTTTGATGTTTATCTTAGAATTAATCTATGCTCATCTGGGTAGTGATTGCTGATGGAAGGGGCTTAGGTCATTTTGTTCCCTTTTTGGCATGTTTTATCTATAGATATTGTTTATTGATAGTTAATTGGTTTATTGTTTATTGTTTATTGATGGTTAATTTGTCAGAGTGCCAGACTTCTAGAAATTTCCTAGTGTTTTTGGATTTGACTTGGACTAGGATAATCATTTCCCAATTGAAACTATTGAAAAGAGTTGTTGGTGTTCTGCTAGTTGGTGTTCATAGATGAGTTCTGCCAATATTCATTTATCCTACATCGTGGCTGTTGTAGTCATTATATATATGTTGTATATGACTCCTGATTTGTGGCAGCCTTTGGAACTGCTGTCATTTCACCCCTAGTCATTCTTTTCATTAGACTAAATATACCCAATTCCTGCAACCATTCTTCATATGTTTTAGTCTTTAGTTTCTTTCCAGAGTCTCAACATTTTTTTTTATATTGTGGTGACCAGAATTGGATACAGTATTCTAAGTGTGATCTTATCAAGGAATTATAAAGTGGTAATGTCACTTTTTGTTATCTTGATTCTATCCCTCTGTTAATGCAGACTGCTGTTTCATTGGCTTTTTGATGGCTGTAGCACATTGCTGGCTCATATTTAAGTGACTCCTCTCACAGTTACTATTGTTGAGCCAAGTTTCACCTAATTTGTGACCTTACTTTCCTCTACATTGAATTTCATTTTGTTATAGTGGGCTCTGTGTTCAAATCCATCAAGATCCATGTGGATCTTCAGCCTATCTTCTGGGAGCTTGGCTATTCCTGCTAATCCAGTAGTTCTCAGAATCTTTAAAAATAATTTAGATGAAGGAACTATTCTCTCTTCTAAATTTTTTATGAAGTTGTTGAAGAGTACTGGGCCTAAAATGGAACATTGTGGTACCCCACTGCTTCCCTTGAACTAGGGTCTTCATTTTTATCCTGGCTTTTCTCTCTGCCAGAGGGTCCTCAAATCTTCTCCTCAATGCAGTCATGAAAAGATCAAGACTTCGCAGTTGAGGGGAGTTATCATTGTACAAAGTCACCACCCAGTCTGCCGCCATCCCTTCCAGGGTTCTAGTAACACATCTCACTTTTGCTGCTTCANAGGTCGCGCTGGCGTGGGCTGGATAGGGGGGAAAATTTTATGGCAGATGCTTTGTCTAGAATGCCTCAATACAATAGTATCCGTAATGAAGTGATAAGACCAATCG
>BHEV01057494.1:0-12946 GCA_004319985.1 Emydocephalus ijimae
ATATATATATATATATATATATATATATATATATATATATATATATATATGGCATTCAGCTTTGTTCAGGTATTTTCCCACATCATTGTAGTTGTGCTTTTAAAGTTGTAGTAACGTTTCTGCAGAATCTCATTCTGCCATCATCAGGCTTCTGTATAGTGTTTGTCTATTTTGTAATTTCCTGAGTTTTCTGATGTGATATCCTGAGCGGGTGGCTGTGATGTAGCCTTCTGGTTTTGGTCTGGCTTCAAGTTTGGGGTCTGGGTCTGTGTTCTTGGTGTGTGTCAGCTTGTTTGGTTTTGGGGTTGGGGGGTGCGACAACTGGTGAAGCAGCCATGGTCTGGTTTCTGGATGGTTGTTGTCCTTCGTTTATAGAATGGGTTTGGGCCTGGGTCTGATGAGTGGGATTGGCGGTGGTGTCCCGTGTTGTTTTGGGTCTGGTGTTGGTTTTCATGGCTGGGACTCGTTTGTTGGTGAGGGCTAGTTTCCAGATGTCTGATAGGCAGGAGGTATCGTCCCATTTATTCATGTTATGTGGATATCACATCAGAAAACTCAGGAAATTACACCACAAGAACTCAAGAAGTTGCAACACAGCAAACAACTCAGGAAATCACAGCACTAGACCAAGGACACTACAGCAATAAAACTCACAAGGTCATCACACAACACATTACCCAAGCCGTAATTACTCCTTACAACACAGGAAGCTAATGGAAAAGAGATCAAAACACAAACCACCCAGGAAATTACAATGCAGGACCCAGAATACCACAACAAAAGAACTCACAAGGCCATCGCACAACCCATTACCCAAGCTGTTAAAACACAGGAGGCTAATGGAAAAAAAGATCACTACAAAACAAACAATCCAGGAGATTACAGCACAAGATCCAGGATATCTCCACAACACAACTCACAAGGCCATCATGAAGCCCATTATACCAACATCAACTCCATCAACCAATCAAGAGGCAGCGCAGCCAACCAGCCCAGCACACCAGCCCCCCCCACCCCCCCAATATTTATAGAGAGACAGCAGCTCCGATCACACACTGCTTGCACTGGCACGAAGCCGAAAGCACCAGCCTGAGGATGGCAAGTGGGACCTCGCTGAAATGTTGCCAAGATACTCTTAATCTTACATGGGAAAAGACCCGAACACACCTAGACCTACATACCTGTACCCGTGAAAATCTACAAATATATATATTTATATATATGACGAACACAATACAGAAGCCTGATGATGGCAGATGAGATTCTGCTGAAACGTTGCTACAACTTTAAAAGCACAACTACAATGACGTGGGAAAATACCCGAACAAAACTGAATGCCATATCTATATCTATATCTATATCTATATCTATATCTATATCTATATCTATATCTATATCTATATCTATATCTATATCTATATCTATATCTATATCTATATCTATCTATCTATCTATCTATCTATCTATCTATCTATCTATCTATATGTTTATATATATATTTACATATATATTTACATATATAGTTACATATATAGTTACATATATATTTATATATATATATAGTAATTATAGCTATATAGTTACATGTATAGTTTGTGTGTGTTTGTGTGTGTGTGTGTGTGTTTCCATCAATTGCTGGCAAAATAGCTTTAACTGGACTGGCATGCAAAAATGTCTCAACAAATAAAATGAAAGATCTGGGTGTGTGTATAATTAACAAATTTAACAATAAACACATGTTTGCCATCCAAATGGGTCCCTCCTCCCTGTGTCTTAAAATATAAAAGCAAAATCAGCAAAACAAGGAGATTATACTGATCTTGACTTTTTCATTCTTATATTAAAACCAGATTTGGAGAACAAATAGACATAGTTTTCATATTCCAGATTACAATATTTTTTTCCCTTTGGCTTACATTTATCTTATCGTTTCAACCACTATGATTTCTAGGGCAAGATCTATGAAATAATGTCCTTTAGGGCTATTGTTTTTTCTTTCATTTTGAACATCCCTATGTTCACCCTCCTTTTGTAGTGTTTGTAGTGTTTGAGTTTTAGTAGCAGCATCACTACAGCCTCTCCCCAACCAAGTTTATGACAGACAGAAAGTAGTAAAAGTAAAAAGTATAGATTCCCCTCGCACATACGTGCTGGTCATTTCTGGCTGTAGGGGGCAGTGCTCATCTCCGTTACAAAGCTGAAGAGCCAGCGCTGTCCGAAGAAGTGTCCGTGGTCATGTGGCCAGCATGGCTAAACACTAAAGGCACACAGAGTGCTGTTATCTTCCCACCAAAGCGATCCCTATTTTTCTACTTGTATTTTTATGTGCTTTCAAACTGCTAGGTTAGCAGAAGCTGGGACAAGTAACGGGAGCTCACTCCATAACACAGCACAAGGGATTTGATCCACTGAACTGCCAACCTTTCTGATCGACAAGCTCAGTATCTTAGCCACTGAAACACTATAGGAAATAGTAACTGAACTGTAAACATAATCACAGACTACGTGATGAAATGCAATAGATTCATAATTAAGGTTATTGTCACATTCCAACCCCAGTCAATACTGAATGACTTTCAGAAGGAAACCACAGCTACGCACAGGTAGTCCTTGACTTACAACAGTTCATTTAATGACTATTTCAAGTTACAACAGCACTGAAAAAGTGACTTATCACCATTTTTCATACTTGCGACCATTTTCACACTTTGCAGGATCCCCATGATTTACATTCATATGGTTGACAACAGTCTCACATTTATGTTGGTTGCAGTGTCCTAGAGTGATGTGATTTCACCCCCCTCCCCTTTTACAACCTTCTGACAATGGAGAAGCCAGTTTAATTGAACAACTGCGCGACTAAGAACTGCAGTGATTCACTTAGGAAATGTGGTGAGAAAAGTCGTAAAATGGGGCAAAATTCACTTCATTTCTCACTTAACAACATGGATTTTGGACTCACTTCTGGTCGTAAGTTAAGGACTGCCTGTAGTAGAGTTTTAAAGTGGTCTTCCCACCCTATGTGGCCTTGAGATGTGTATAGACATCAAATTCCAATGCAGAATGGTTTTTGCATCCTATAGTCTGGGAACATCTAAGAGAGGGTAAAAAAAAATAGTCAAGATGGTAGCCATGACCATAAGATCAAAGCTCCACCTCTTCTTTGCACGTGTTACACTTTAAAAATGGGTGGGACTTCAATCATACAGTTCAGTGATATAGTTTTGGGCATTAACATGGCTCCCTTATAGATGCCTCTTTGTAGGTCCAAGCAATTTGAGGGCACCAGTTTGGAGAAGATTGTTTTAAACAAATAATTACATTATATGTCCTAAGTGATTGAAGACAACGAATTCCAAGAGAAAAAGGATCTACCATCGAGCATCAGCGAAATGGGAAGATCTAGGCAGTTCAAATGGATATAAAAGTTTATTGTAAGCTTAAGCTCTCTACAAGAATCTGAACTACTAACTGCTAAAGCAGATTGGCGGTAGATAAGAGTCAAAGGAATTCAAGGTGGGCTGGATTTAGATCTCTTGTGGGTATGCAGGGGATTCATGACTGATGACAAATTTGACTTCTCCATCTAGCTCACCCTGGTCATCTCCTACATCTGCAGGACTAAAAAAAAAAAAAAAAAACTTCCAGTGCCACCTTGTCAAAGCCATCAATGAATTGCTTCTTAATGTCACCCAAAATCTATCTCACTCCTGGCCAAGTAAAGTTTCTATAACTGTGCAGTGTAGTTGTATGTTTTCCCCAAAGATTTCACCTGTGTCAAAAATGCTGTGCCAATCCTTATTTCTACATTAAAAGGGTTGGTTTTTGTTTCTGCAGCTTACATTGGTGCGCGCACACTTAACTTGCAAAAAAAGGAAGTTGATATAGTTTGGAAGCCAGGAGTTTAACTAGCTTCACATTTAACCTAACACACTTGCCATTTTTTATTGTAAAACAACAGAACAGGTAGTACTTGACTTACAACAGTTCATTTAGTGACTGTTCTAAGTTACAATGGCATTGAAAAAAATACTTACGACCATTTTTCACACTTATGACCATTGCAGCATCCCTATGGTCACATGATCAAAATTCAGATGCTTGTCTCACATTTATGACAGTTGCAGTGTCCTGGGGTTATGTGATCACCTTTTCCAACCTTCTGACAAGCAAAGTCAATGGAGAAACCTGATTCATTTAACAACGTGTCACTAATTTAACAACAGTGATTCAGTTAACAAATGTAACAAGAAGTAAAGTTGTAAAATGGGGCAAATCTCACTTAACAAATTTCTCACTTAGTAACATGAATTTTGAGCTCAGTTGTGGTTGTTATTGTAGGCTGTGAGCAAAGAGTTAAATATTTTCAATTTACCCTTGTTGGATCCCATCTAGTTGTGCATGCACATTCTTCACAGCCATCTACAGGAGACAAAGGCAGAGTCCAAGGCTGAACTTAGAAATTAAAGCAAATGATAATATGAATGCAAACAGGGCCATTTAAGCTTTGCATCAGTTGTCACAATGCGAGTCCCTAATTGCATTGTTTGTGTGAAGCCATCATGATGTATGTGATATCATCCTGATGTCATCGTGAATTGCTGTAGACTCCTGTACTCTGCACCTTTGTCATAATTTCCTCCGCCCTTAAAGACAGAGACTGAACATTCCCTAATCTTTATAATTAAACTTCAGAGAAACTTTTTCACAGTTGTGTCCAAGGTTTGGATAAAGGAATCAATTTTGTGAGAGTCAAATATCTTCTGAGCCAGAGAAAGTATCACACATTGCCACCTGCAGGTGACAGTGTGAATTGCTTCTATTTGATGGAGAATTTTAATTGGTCATGAGTCTTGCTTATATGATATATGAATGTAATATATTGAATATACAAATTTGAATCTTATGTACATATATTAGTATTTTCAAAGTTGCTGATCATGCACTGAACGTGCGGCAAATGTGTGCATTGTGGCATTGCAGCTATTAATCTCAATCCCATAACCTATCTGAAGAAATTAATATTAACATCATTTGTGCCACCCAGTGGCCACCACTGAGAAGTCCATAATAACTTCTGCCAGATTTGAAACTCATAAGAAAATAATTGATTCATTATATGCCATCGAGTCATTTTTCAAACCCTAGCAAACACACAGACAGATTTTCTTCATGATTTAAGGTATTCGGCTCTCTGAAAACAATTCCCAAACAAAACTAGATCTTATGTATATTGAGATGATCAGTTTCTCAATAATCTTGTCCAAAACTATTTATGGCTTTAATGTCAAAACAAGGACAAATCCATAAATGCCATTCGCAAAAGAATTGTAGCTTCTTAAACCCTGCTGTTTCACTGACAGGTTGTTAGTCTTAAGTCACTGTAGCTCAGAATATACGTGACTGAATATGTTTCCCTATTTCAATAAACAATATATAAAATATCTCTTAGTACATATTTTATAAAATGTGTCTTAAGTAAATAGATAGCTTATTGTGCTTCCGAAGTATCATTTCAAGCTGAGTTTCACACGAACAGACATAAAACTGTTTGAAGCAATAAAATATAGCCAGCATGTCATTTTAGATGACATCAACTGCAAGGAATACAAAGGCAGGGAGGGAAAAAAGGAGAAACATACCTGGATGAAAAGAAATGTAAATCACTACATGGTATTACTGACATTTTAGCCAGGAATTGGCTGGTTTGGAGTTTACCTGGCTGAGGTAAAAATCACAGACTCACATATCATCCCAAAACTGCTGTGGTAGAAGGGTATCAATTATCACGTTAACCCTTTGCTTTAATCCTGTAAGGAAGGAAGGTGATAAATGCCAGTGAAAGCAGTTCAATGGTGAGATTAAATAGCTCACCCCTTCAATTAATAAATGCAAAACAGGTTAATTCTCATCCCTGGCAGCATTCCATGAAAAATGTGCCTTCTGTATTCCACAGGAATAAGATCTATGGCACTACTAGTATTACACAATCAAACTTACAATTCAAGAATGCTTAAATATGCACACTGGCACCTAGAAAATTAAATGCAATTCATATTGGGAGAGCAGGAAAACCATAATAACCGGGGTTCCCTGACCCTCAGCTGGAGTAGCTGAAACATAAGAGTGTCAACAGGGTTGGATAAGAAAATCAAGATGACAGCCATAATGATTGACGTGCCACTCATTCTTAGATATATTGCAGTCCACATAAAAACAGATAGAGCTTCCATCACACACTGTCAAGGTTGCCATCTTGTATCAGTTTAGATGGAAGATACATGAATATGAGCTCTAACTCAGGGGTGTCCAATCTCGTCAACTTTAAAACTTCAACTCCCGTAATTCCCCAGGCTAGCTGGGGAGGCCCAGGGGAGGCCTCTGGTCCCTTGGGAGGGTGAAAACGGCCTCCCACAGGCTCTGGAGGCCCACCAGAAGCTGGAAACATGAATTTCTGGTAGGCCACCCAGCAACCGGGCAGTAAACCAGTTGCTGGGATTTTTGAATCCCACCCCTGGTAATATCCACAGGAAAAGAAAGCTCTTTTGGTTATGAAGGGGCAGGAATTCCTTCCTTCCTTCCTTCCTTCCTTCCTTCCTTCCTTCCTTCCTTCCTTCCTTCCTTCCTTCTGCTAAAGGATATTAGGGTTCAGATAAAAGGAAGAATAAATGCTTTCATGCTCTCTTACCAAAACACTTTCTCCAAAGAAAACATTAAGCTTCTTTAGCTCAGCCCCACTCTGTTTGCTGAAATTTTACTCATTTTCCCCCATTCATCTTTCCAAGATTAGACATATTAAAGAAATGCTGAGGCATTACAAAGACTAGCCTTGGGCAAAGAAAGCTTATGGCTTTCACTCCATTTACAGACTCTCTGTCTACCCATTTTTCTATTCACCAGTCTTGATTATAGGGCTTGGTAATATCATTTCAAACTAAAATCATCTTCATTAGGTGGGAAAAATGTTAAAGGGGAAAGGTATTTAAAAGCAAAGAGACGGAAGCTCGTTGTTTTAATGAATATGCAAACAACTTCTTGACGTTACTTCAGAATTAAAGCACTTACATCTCTCTCTCTCTCTCTCTCACTTTCTCTCTCTCTCTCTCTCTCTGTGTGTTTGTGTGTGTGTTGTTGTCAGTGCTCAATTCCCTGAGCATCAGAGTTCTGGAGAACTGGTAGTGGAAATTTTGAGTAGTTCAGAGAACTAGCAAATACCACCTCTGACTGGCCCTGCCCCCATCTATTCTCTGCCTCCTGAGTCCCAGCTAATCAGCTGGGTCTTCTTTTGTTGCCCTGCACGGGAGAACAGAGCTGGAAAGCAGGTTAGTGGTGTGGGGAGAGAATGGGATTTTGCAGTAATCTTCCCCCAGGAGTGGGGTGGGAGTGGAGATTTTACAGTATCCTTCCCCTGCCAAGCCCAACAAGCCATGCCCAACAAGCCACACCACGCCGACAAAGCCACGCCTACAGAACCGGTAGTAAAACTTTTTGAATCCCACGACTGCTTCCTTCTCCTGTTCTGTGTTCATTTTTCATAGGTAGAATCACCAGTTACGGTGGCATCGTTGCTAATCGTTTTGAGCTCTAAATGAGGCTACACTACAGGTAGTCCCCAACTTACAACAGTTCATTTAGTGAATGTTCAAAGTTACATGATAAAAGTGACATGACTTCTTTTCACAGTTACAACTTTCCCAGTATCCCCATGACCATGTGATCAAAAGTCAAGAACTACCTGCTGATTTTTTGCTTTGAAGCAAGTTCCTACTTGGAATCATGAGTCTAGTTCAGTTGAATGATATTACTTAAGCTTTGTTGAACTGAATCATTCATTTGAAACTCTGCACAGACCTCCTGCCCCTATCAGTAAATTTTGAACTCCTGCCATGCCCTACTCTTTATCTGGACACAGAAATATAGGGGGTGGGGGGGAGGGGGGAATCTAAGAATAGATTGTTTCTGAAGGTCATAAGTGCAGGAGTTGTATAAATTAGAGTGTAGATAGGATGGAAGCAAGGATGTTTTACAAGATTAGAAAGCCATGGAGAGATGTAGTGAATGGTACTTCTAAATGCCAATGTTGGTTAATTTTCTCTTCTTGTCCATTTCTTAGTCCTTTTCTGCAATCTGCATAGCAATGCTTGGTCCAAATGAGAATGGCATGGTGGATATGTACATACTGTAGGTCCACTTTTTATCGGAGCGTACCAAAAACAGAAACTGCATATGTGAGCTTCTAGATACTTAAAAAAAAAATTCTCAATAGACCAAGAACTTGGGGGGGGAGGGGAATCTGGAACTTCGTTGTTATATGTGTTGATGGTGGCAACAATGCTTGATGCACACAAAAAACCTAACCCCGGAATAAATGAATGGTTGAAAAAACTGATGGAACTAGCAGAGATGGTTACATTAACTGCTCTAACCAAAGAAAATAACTTTGTTTCTACTTGGAAACCACTGCTGGATTTTACGCTGGAGATAGAAAAAAAATGAAACTGACTTTCGGTTTTGTAGATTAGATAAGCTTGTTGTAGTAGAAATGGCTAGAGATATGAAGTATGTAAAAGTAAAAAGTTCAGGCTGAAATCTTATTTTAGTCTACCGTGCTAAAAAGAGTTGATAAGGCAATTTTTTTCTTTTTTTTCACCTTTATCCTACATTTTTCTCTCCTGCCCCCTTTTCCCTTCTCTATTTTTCCACTACTTTAATTTTCATTTGTAATTTATATTTTGATAAGCTTAATAAAATTACAAAAAAAGAAAAGAAAACTACATATGTGAGCTGAAGAAGTTAGGCACAGATCTATATACAAGTGCCTTAACTTTAGACCAGAAGACATTGGCCATGCAATGTGTCTTTGGCAGGGCAGTGAAACCTTTATTTTAATAGGATATTGATACAATGAACTATTTCCTGTGCCACTTAAGCTCATTTGCATAATGTCATCAATTACTTCACAGGTACTTCATTACACCATTATGCAAATGATTCCAATCACGAAGATGATGTATTTTCATATTTTATGGACATTCGTGTCTAACATATACCCCATCCCCAATTAATCTCGTAAAATAAGGTTTCACTAGATTCACAGAATCCAATCCAGAAATCCAATCACCAATGATTATTTCAAACTACTCTTCCAAGATTATCTTTGCAGGATCGTATTACTTCTTCCTCTTTTATTTCCAGTGACATAATGTGTAGATAAGATTTCTAGGTGAACTTTCATGCAGACATCAACTCAAATGCATTCATATTCCATATACATTGACAAAGGGCTTACTGTAGAAGAAATGTAGAATTTACAAAACTTTTCCCCCAGGTTATGGGGTTGACCATGAGCATGGTGCCACTTAGGCCTTCATGTGAATGTTGCAAGACAGGGAACAGGTTTTCACTTTTGTCTCTCAGTCAGTCCAGGCCCTGCAAAGTTGGAGAGGAAAAGATACAGGACGATGAGTCCAGGAAGGTCTTATATGACCAAAAAGATGGAGAGCCAGGGTTCCCATTGGCAACTTTTAAGATACATGGAGTTCAATTTCCAGAATTCCCCAGCCAGCTAGGCTGGGAAATTCTGGGAGTTGAAGTCCATGCATCTTAATCTTGTCAAGATTGGAACCCCTGGTGTAGGGAAATCCCCAATTCACAGGTGTCAAATTCATGGTGTCACATTGCCATCATGTGATGTTTTTCCCATTCATGGAGCTGGAGTGGGCATGGTCTGCATGTGATGCATCCAGACTGTGGGCCGCCAGTTTGACACCCCATTGGTATAATCCAGTTAATTTTGCTTTTGTATGTTTGGGTGCATGTGCACACACGTGGTCCTTTTGTGGTACAGCCTTGAGTTATACAAGAGTAGCTGGAGGGAGAATATCTTTTTTGGGGTTTTTTTTCAGTTTCCTGTATGCTGGGCAATTCATGGGAGTGGGTGGCAGTGAGACAGAGCAGAATATAGAAGACTTGTGTGTGTGTGTGTGTGTGTGTGGCATTTCCTGTTTTCATCAGCTAGTCTAAAAATACATAGAAATGCTTACCAAAATATTCACTAATTAGGCATTGTTTATAAAAGCTACGGGTTCAGTGGCAGTGAGGTTATATCCCAATTTTGAGTTTTCAGTTTTATTTCTTAATTTACATATGTATTTGGCTTTAAAGATGTAAACAAGCTGCTCGGACTCTTTTACATAAAATTACTTTACATATAAATAAGTAGGAAGTTGATACCTAGAAAGAAAATATCTGTGAACCTGCAAGCAAACACACACATCCCACCTCCCCACACACATATACCATCAGAAGAAATAAATTCATTTGGAAGATAAATCTACACTTGCTTTCCAGGAACAGATTGTTAAATAGAAGACTTTTAAAACAATCTGGTCACTTTTTTGACTTGTTTTGTCTGGAGTGCATGTTTCCAAATCAACCCTGTTAAATATTCATTTTATATCAGGTCTGCCCTTATATATTTATACTATTAATTGCTCACTCAGCTTTTGCGATATAACATAGAAATGTTGTACAGCTAGAATGTTTGTTTTAACAAAGCCAAAAACAAAGACGATGAAGTTGCATCAGTCAGCCAATTTTCATCCAACCAATATATTTATATGCTGAAATTCTCAGGACTGCCAGGCTAAAACCCTCTTGAGAGAAAACTGAAAATAGTGTAAATTGGCAAAATTTCTTCCCCTGTTTGGAGCCTAGCAGAGCAATGCCTCTGACAAGTTATGAACCCTTCCTTATTTACTTTCCTAGCAAAAACTCTTAATAATGATTTTACATTTTGGCATAAGCATAACTGTATTTGCTGTTTTGTAATCTTGGCTTCTGAGTCAGAAGAAAGAAAGAAAGAAAGTCAGCTTCCTTTCATTTCTGCGTTTACCTGTTCTATCCCTTCTTCTTCTGCAAAGGATTAAATGAACTCAAATGTCCATATTGTTTCTCCAGGCGACCCTAAGGATCGTCTTCAGATAGGAAAGATGCTGGACCAGAGACCACTGAAGCCACAGATTCTCACAGGCACTGAGACAAATTCAGGCATTTGATATAGGGCCTGCTTCTACTGGCATGGCCACCGTCCTTGCATCTTCAACTAACAGCTGACATAACTCAGTCCATTTCAGAATGACTAAGATAACACCACAAATGTAGGCATCCATTGGGTGTATTACTCTAATGAACTATACAACATCCAGTAGGACCTATTCTCTGCCTGATGTCAAAGAGAGAGGGGGAGAGGGAGGCAGAGAGATGAATCGCTAAATTTATCAAGAGCAGAGGTCTCCAAACTTGGCAACTTTAAGACTTATGGACTTCAGCCATGTTGGCTGGAGACTTCTGGGAGTTGAAGTCCACAAGTCTTAAAGTTGCCAAGTTTGGGGACCTCTGATCTACAATGTGAGGTAATACTTTTGCATCACATTAACTGGTCAGTTAAAAGCCAGGGCCGGGCCAAGGGATGTCATTGCTTGAGGGAAAGACCAAGTGCCAGATGCCAATTAGACTGACAGTTAAATCTTTCTTACAGCGCTGATGTGGCAAATTTTCTTATATTGTCATATTGAATCCACTTTACTGAAATTAATTTAGGCAGCCCCAAATAATTTGTCTAACATGGCAACTGCGTCCTTTTTTGGAAGGCAGGGGAACATCTGTTCTTTGAGGCAAAGGCTTCATTCAGACTAACAAGAGACTGGGCCTACTCAAAAGCATATCCTATTATTGTTTTATTTGTCCTATGCTGAACATAGATTAATAAGCTCAGCCATCATCACCTCTGTGATCTCTTGTCGATATCACAGAAGAACATGGAACTTGTACCTATAATGTCAAAACATGGTTTAAAATAGAATAGAACTAAGGTTATAAGGAACTTTGGAAGTATTCCAGTCAAGTCCTGCAGAAGACCTTATTTTTCTTGAAAACCTCCAGAGATGGAATACCCATAACCAGGAGTAGGATGCTGCCGGTATAACAACTGGTTTGGTGATCGCAGAAGCAGCTTAGGCAGACACCTCCCTAACTGTAAGAAAGAGGGGGCACAATACAATCACTCTTGCACTCTTCTATTACATAACCAAACTCAATACAAATAATAATAGTCTTCCTGTGAAGTTAATTTTCTAGTACCTCTGACATAATTTGTTGTAACTTTTTTAGTATTTAGTCTTTATTTGATTTGTTAATCGCTTACAAGATAGAGGTATAAGAATAAATATAGTTTTGAATACTGGAGATAGATACTTATGAGAAAAATAAAAAAACAATAGGACAGGGACGGTGGGCACGATTGGTGCGCTTATGCATGCCCCCTACAGGCCTCTTAGGAAAGGGGTGAGGTCAATAGTAGAACAGTCTAAGGTTAAAGTTTTTTAGGGTTTGGGGAAGAAACCACAGAGTCAGGTAGAGTATTCCAAACATTGACCACTCTGTTGCTGAAGTCATATTTTCTGCAGTCAAGTTTGGTGTGGTTAACCTTGAGTTTGTATCTATTGTGTGGTCTTGTATTGTTATGATTAAAGCTGAAGTATTCATTTGCAGGTAGGACATTGCAATGTATGATTTTATATGCTATATTTAGATTGGACTGGAGGCGGCGTAGTTCTAGATTTTCTAGGTCTAGAGTTTCAAGTCTGGCGGCATACGGTACTCTGCAATGAGTAGGGGAGCAGAGAACTCTTCTTGTGAAATATTTCTGGACTTTTTCAATTATATTAATTTGGTTCTCCCCCCCTCACCCAAAAAACAGATCAAAGTCCTTCATCATTACTCTTGTAATCAAGCCCATAATCTGATGACCCAAAATGTAACACAAATGTAACAAAATCTAAAACGTAAATAAATGTCCTTTAAAGCCTCCAATTTGGCCCCACTGTTCAATAATACTCAGTTGGAGATAAAACGTACTCAAAAATAGTCTTCAAAAGAAAGCAAT
>BHEV01057495.1:0-17961 GCA_004319985.1 Emydocephalus ijimae
ATATATATATATATATATATATATATATTTTCCTCCCTCCCGTCCCTCTTTTTGCAAAAATAAATTCACACAGAAATAATTACTAAAATCACCAAGGAAAAGAAATGCAAACATTTTGTTATGCATCAATACACCAAGAACCCAGCATTACAGTGTAATGAAATGGATTCTGTAATGCATTATGACATATGCATGATTAATCTCTGAATGTGTTAGTATAAATTATATGAGAAAAGTCAACATAATATATCTATTAAAGGGTTTTTTTTGCTCAGAAATGAAATGTTGGAGCCTCCTGCTGTTTTTAATATAACAAAAATGTAAGACATGTCTGAATAACAAACAGGACTATCTCCATAGAAATCCATTCCTAACCATAGTTACCCCCAAGCCAATAGTCATATTGTGATGTCTTGATGCAAGCTCTTCCTACCCACCCCTTCCATGTGTTGCAAAGTCACTTGAAAGTAGTAAGGGCAGTTTGCATCTCAACATGATGATACTCATTTCATCTCTTCATCTGACCCCCTGCAGATTTCCATGTGGATGGACATGTCACTATCTGCTAATCTCCATTTATTTAACCATTTAGCAGTTACAACTTGTTATAGATGTATGGTACAATGCAAAGTTTATGTACAGGACCAAGAAAGAAATCTCAGTTATAAAAGAGAGAGAGAGAGAGACACAGAGAGAGACAGAGAGACAGATGATAGAAAGACAGACAGAAAGACAATAATTTTTCATAGCTACTTTAAGAAAATGTTTTTTCATAGCTACTTTAAGAAAATGAAATGCAGAAACAAAATTGTTTGACAAATACCAACAAACATTCAACAGCTTCATGGAATAGCACTTCATTTGCCCCTTGCATTTCCTCTAGGCAAAATACACAGATAATTTCTTCTCAAATATTTTTAACTGAAAAGTAAAGATAGTAACAGAAAAGTAAAGATTCAGGCACAAGTATGATCTGTTGTACTGTGTCCTTCAACTGTACAAAATGTTTTCTTTAGTCTAAAATCAATGAATAGTAGTAGGCAGGTAGAGAAGGTGTGTTATGGATATAAGAAATGGACTCAAGTTCCAGTAAGGTTGGTAGTAAGTAGTAAGATGGTGTTGTTACAGGATTAGCAGGTGTGGTCTGAAACTGCTGCATGGCCTTGTGTCAGTGGCCATATAAGGATGACCAAAAGAGAATATTCAATAGAGAATTTCAATCAGGTTCAGTGTGAAAGAAAATGGAGGCATACACATAATGAATGAGCAGTGCTTTTAAATCTTCAAAGTGCTAAAGAAGAAAAGAGATGTAAGCATCAGATGCAAAATGCATGAGACCAGTGATTTGCTTGAACAGTTGAATGCATTTTTTAACCATCAGAATTCAATCTGATAGAAAGAAAATATTTATTTTGTTATATGAAGCATTTTTATTGAAATTTTGGATTTCATAAACTTCGGTACAAAATGACCAAGAGACACAGTAAGTGTTCTGGTCTACATTGTATAAGAGTCTCTCCAAGAGTCTAAGTTCTTCTGATGCTTGTGCATCAGTTAAGGAGCACATCATGAGTGATCCCCTTGTCTCAGCTCAGGACAAAGAACTGCCTCCAGCATGCTAGAGGGGATCAGAGTCATGGAAAGATGTGTGGATAAACTGTGAGAGAAGGACACAGGAAAAACACCATCAACTTGATTAGAGTTCTGTTTTCTTCAAAAATGGGTCAAATGAAGGCTTTTGTTCAGCTTTACAAAGTTGTCAGATAAAAAGATGTGGCAGTTTTAAAACTTGCATTAACTTGAATGGGTCAACTCCCTAAAACAGCAACAATACTTTTCAAATCTTCCATAAAGTTTGAGAAAGGTCATCTGTTTTCATGAATATCAGAGAAGTGCTGCAGTTTGACAAGCTCCAAAACACTTTTTTCAAATAATGTTTGACAGATACCTTAATCAAACCTTAACTAATTACCTTGACTTTACAAAGTAAAGTCACAAGTACCACCAAGAGAAAAGCAAAACACATTCTAAAGAAAAAATTTGGAAAACAAATGACTTTTTAGCAGAAGGAGGAAATTTGAGACACAAATTATCAAATGATGAACACCTGCATGGACTTGCTAATGATAAAATCTCAGATATGAAAATTGTTAGTTTTTATATTTAAAAGTATGTGGGTTTTTTTTTGAAAATGTGCAGTTCATAATTAAAATACACATTTTATAGGAATAGTTTCATAAAAATTTTGACTTTTATAGGGACACTAATTAAGCAAAGTGCATATAGTCGTGGATATGGTTTTCCCAGTTGCAATTGTACGGCTGTGAAAGGAAGGCTGAGCGCCAAAGAATTTACACCTTTGAACTATGGTGCTGGAGAAGACTCCTTCAAGTCCCTTGGACTGCAAGGTGATCAAACCAGTCAGTCCTAGAGGAGATCAATCTTGACTGCTCTTTAGAAAGTCAGATCCTGAAGATGAAACTCAAATACTTTGGCCACTTAATGAGAAGGAAGGACTCATTGGAGAAGAGCCTAATGCTGGGAACGATTGAGGGCAAAAGAAGGGGACGGCAGAGAATGAGATGGCTGGATGGAGTCACTGAAGCAGTTGGCATGAGCTTAAATGGACTCTGGGGGATGGTAGAGGATAGGAAGGCCTGGAGGAACGTTGTCCATGGGGTTGCGATGGGTTGGACATGACTTCGAGACTAACAACAACAAAATTAAGCAAAAGAGTCTTTTGCATTTTGGCTGATGCTAATCACGAAAGTTGCTGATTCAATTTCAATAAAGTCTGCAGTGTCCCTTTGAGATTATTTCTTGTGTGTTTCCTCTGTTCAAAGTGCTAACATGCATTATTTCACATACAGTCAGCCATGATCTATTAGTATTATTATACCTCATATTGCAAATTGCAATTAGGCAATAGTTTGAAATTACTGAGCAATAGATGAGCTGGCAAGTCAAAGGTTGAGTAAGATTTGAATAGACACCTTCCTCATTCATAGATTAACTTCATACTTTTATAATATATGCATTATTTTTTACTGCCTTCTTTTCACCTGAATTTTCATCTGTACTGATATTTGCTAGAAATACAAGCAAACTTTTGCCTCAGGAGGTAATTTTAATTTGTATTCTAAAATGTCCCTATATGTATGTGTGTGTGTATGTATGTATGTATGTATATGTATATGTATATGTATATGTATATGTATATGTATATGTATATGTATATGTATATGTATATGTATATGTATATACATATATTAAATGTATATACACATATTAAAATCATTAAAATAATAGTAATATGAATTCTTTCCAAGTTCTGTTGGAAAAAAGTATTTGTAAAATGTTGTTGAAAACACTGTTACTTTGTATTATGAGACAACCTAGCCACAGTCAGAAACACTCTGGCAGGAACAAATAATAGCATCAAAAGCCAGAAACAAATAAAAAGAATAATCTGAATCGTGAGATGGCAAATAAATTTGATAGACAGACCGAAAACAGGAGACAGAGGGAGGGAGGGTGGGAGAGAGAGAATAACAGGGATATCTCTGTTATTTTGGCCATTACATTGCCAACAAAATACAAGAAAACTGGATGCCTCCTCCATAATGTAAAAAGAAGTATTCATTATGTGATGTAATTTCTGAAGCATTTCTGGTCCATTTCAGATAGCTTGTTTCCCATCCTTTATTAAAGTCTAGCAATATTTAAATACCTGGGATATGGGTAGATTGTTGAAAGAAAAAAACTTATCACTTGGAAAGCCGTATGAACCAGATAATTAGCATACCAAAGTGGATGTTCTTAGACTGCTTTGTTTTTTAATCTGTATCCCCATCTCTAGATATTCTGCTTTGTATAATCTAAGCCTAGAAACTAATTCAGAGATTAATAAAATTCACATAATATAAGTTGTTCAAAAGTATGTAAAGATCTGCCATGTTTATACATTAAACATTTAAATCTAGTGGACATTATGAATCTTGTTCCACAATGCTAGGATTCAAACAATGGCAGCACTGAAAGAGTCATTCTCCTTCACTCATTATGTATTCAGTGTTGATGCCTGCAGGAGGAAAACCTTGAAAACACCACTGGACAATGTTGACCATTAAGTGAGAAAGCACAGAATCCAAAGCTCATTGCATATATACCTGTGTATGAAAATTCTTGGTGCAGATATCATTCTATGTGCAGATGCTCCTGTTGATTAAATATCACAACACTACTTGTAGGTGTGGGTAACAAAGCTCTATCATTTCTGTAGACTTAATCAGCTCAAGAACGTTTTGCTTGTTAATGAAGGATTTGGCATTTTTAATGCCACAACGTTGTTCAATGGTTATTCCTATTGTATCCTTCATACATATATATCACCCCACCCCCACCCCAAAAAACCCCAGAATCAAGACCAGGCTCACACAACCCACAGCTCCATAATGCCTTGAATTTCACTTATACATAGAAAAATAATTCACTGGAGATACCATGTTTAAGCAATCCATGATTTATTAATATGGTTTACCTTTACCTCACTTAATGATTTACTCCAAATATGGTCCCTTGCTAGAAGATTATTAAAATCAAATATAGGTAGGAATATCCATTGCCCTCATTATGCTCAGCATTTTGAAGTTGTTTATCCATTCACCCACCCTCTGCAAATGCCACTGGATGTAGATTTTATAGAAATGAACTCTATTATAGAAATGAACGTTCATTTCCTTTGGACAACATGGTTAATGGGAAGAGACTGCAGAAGTTATTGACCAAAGCATCTGGATAGCTCAATAAACCACTGGTTTAAGCAAACTATCCTTCCCAAATCTTAAGAATGAAGGCAAAAACTAGTTTCTAGGAAAGGAATGAGGATGGCAAATGGTAGAATATGCAAGAATATGGTTTTGTCATGGTTCATTTTCATCCTTAGAAGTTTTTTGTAACATTTTCCACAGTTTCATAGTATATTCCATAACCTATCCTTCAATTCCTTCTTTGCCGTTCATATGGAAAGAGCATTTGCTTTTCTAGTTCATTCTGGTTTAGAATTTCCTTACAATTTCTTTTTTGGTTTTGTTATTGATCTCATGGACGTGGATGTGTTAGTGAAGGGTGCTGGCGTTATTCTCTCTACATATTATTTTTCCAGTTATCCTCTATCTGCTTATTGTCATGATAATAAATGAAATTTAGGAGAAGATTACAATAAGTCTACTCCAACACATGACACTTTAGGGCAAGAATTAATGAGCTAAAGATTTACAGCGGAAGATCCAAACTTGAATTAAACTGAAATATCCTGATCTTGGGAACTATTAAATTGTGGAAGAGCCTGTTTCTTGGATCATGAGTGCTCCATCAGCAGAGATTTTCAAGCAAAAGTTAGATATGAAATTGTAAGAGATGGTTGGATTAGAAGATTCTAATTTCTCTTTCAACTTTATGATATTAGGAAATCCAATTTCTGGTATTTCCCAGAAAAGATGGATTATCTGGTTTGCAGTTGACCAAGCAGCATAACCTGAACATACTGCTGCTTGGTATAATTTATTCTTATTTTGATCATTGTATGATAATTAAGGGTAACGTATCTTGAAGCCATGCTCAGCTGTTTCTCTCAAATGTTTTTTTCAGAAAAAAACTGCTAATTTTTTTAAAAAATAAAGGAAAATGGAAAATTTTCAAGAAATTGAATGTTGTGTCAATTTACCTGTATGTTATGTCCATTTATAATACAGTAAGACTGTCATGGTAAATACTGTATAATTATAATACAAACAATTTACAAAATGTTATTTGCCAATGCCTCCCCATTGGTAGGATGTTTCCTATCAATTTTCCTTACCTTTCCTCCTATTTCTGGAAAGAAGGACAGAGTTCCAAGCAAAGTTCCATTGGACTACAGCTACACATTATTTCCATTTTATAAGAAATCCTGTGAGTCATATTTTGTGCCCAGAGACAGGGTTTTTTTAAAAAAAAAATGTTTGTATTATATATTGTGGACTGCTGCTTTGTTTTGCAACATGAAAACTTTTTGAAGGTTTAAATTAAAAGGTACTTTAAAAGTTGTAAGAATTCAAGACAAGAAGCCTGACAGGCACTAGGGAGGTATCTATGGAATAGTACTCTATTCCCACTAAGTCATCCTATTTGCTTTGCAAATAGGAAATGCCTCATTTTCACTTCAAATCAAGAACAGGTTTTTCCCCCTCTCAACTTTATAGCACATATGCTTCTGAGTCCAGTACTTACACAATTATTTTCTCTTGCATTTTGTCCAACCAACTATTTTTTTCCTACTTTTCCCCCTACCAATTACTTAATTGTTGTTTTTCTTCCTCCTTCTCTAATTGCTTTTACCACTAATAAATTAACTTCACCCACTGTTTAAAAGAACTTCCAAGAAAAAATGAGACACTGTTCTGTATGATTCAACAGCTCAGGCCCTTCTAAATGAGTCACTAAATCATGCCCTTTCCAATTGCAGTAAAAGGGATATAAGTAAGATCCGTCCAGTAAAAGTGATGTCTCTCTACAAACATGGTAAAGTATTAATCCAATTGCAATAATCCCTTCTGTTACTTCACTGAAGCAATTTAGAACCTTTTTCCTCTGTGAGGTTATGTGTTGATGCTATGAAGGGTCAGACAGCCTTACTCGAATTAAAATGTGCCATGTTCTTGTCAGGATTTAGCGCAACCACTGTCTGATGAAAGGCTAAAAAGGAGTCCATATTTTCTCTCCTAAGGATTTAAATGGTGATAAGCAACACAAAATGACAATTTTCGTTTTAATCTACTGAACTCTAAACCTAAAGATGACATTTGCATGAGCCAATTTTTCACAATCTAGTGCCTACCAACTATTTTAGAATTCAAATCCTATTTTATCTGACAATCAGCAATACTACCTGGGGCTAATGAGAATTGTGGTGCCACACTTTGCTAACATACCATATATTCAGAAGGCTTTTGTTACGCATGTCACAGGATTGTTAGTGATTGTTCTTTTCAAAATAATCTTCAGAATCCTGTGGATAAGCATAATTTAATAACATGAAAATGCAATTTCCAGCGCCATCTTTTTGTCCATATAAGAGAGGAAATTCGTAACTAAACTGCATCACGCTACAAAGAAATAGAGTTGTTCTTTTCAATGGCAACTTAAGACCAATGCCACATTCAGTCCTGAGTATTAAAGTGATCCATAAGATTTCAAACAAATCCAACTTAAAGCTGTGCTTTCAGGATATACAACAGACTCCCACGGCTATTCAGGGACAGTGACCTAAGTGATCCAGCATCACATAGAGCAAAGTTCCCTAACTCCTGGTCTGTGGACAGCCACTGGTACGCAGGATGCCAGAAACCAGACCCATTCACAGGATGTAAGCAGCACACAAAACCACACCCCTTCTGGACCACAGAAAAACCTCTCTCCACAGAACCGATCCCTGATGCCCAAAAAGTTGGGGACTGCTGACATAGACAACTGGAAAGGTATAACTGCTCTGATGAAATAGGGGAGCAGGCATTTGGATTGGTATTCCTGCTTCCTTTTCACTTCATGGCTTTTGATGCTGTGGTTTTTAAATTTTCTGCCTGTTTGTACTTTTAAAAATAAACACAATAACTGGTGTTATAATCAGATACTGATATTTTTTTAAGACTTGTCATAAAAATTATGAATCTTAACAACTTTAGGAAGTTGATTTTGTTTAAGTGCAATGGGCAATGTCTTTTTCTGCCAAGTATTTATTTATTTCTAGTTTAGATTTATAAAGTCAACGCACAGCAGTTCTACAGAGCACACAGATTAAAAACAAAGCCTCTCTATGTTGACACAATAATATATTAAATTACAAACTCAATAACTTTTGCTAAACCTAAACTGTCATTCATCTTTTAGATGCATACAAAGAAGGAGTACTGTAGCTAATGAATACATAAATAAATGAAGAACAAAGCAAATAAGATTTTGTAAAACAATTGTTATACATTTAATTTTTCTCTGGACATAAAAGTTTCAAATTAACACCAACAACTTATAAATCTACCATATTTAGATTTCCAAGCTATTAAGACATTATTTCACATGCATATTTTCACCGCAGCTTAAATTTACCTCTGCAATATAAGATGAATCTAACATTTATATGATTGATCAAAAACAATTGCTCATCTGAAACTGTGCTGTTGAATCCTATCTTTCTGTTGTTCCTTTTATGGTCATGAAAATCCACTGTCAAAATAGCAACCCAAAAATATTTATGACAAAAGGGTTTTTCTGTAAAATGACAATGATACTTCCATGAGGATTGCCTCATGAATAATTTAACATTTATGCAAATTATTGCTAAAATAGAGAGGGAAAATGTTTTTTGAATATGAAAGAAAATGAAAGCTGGAACAACCATATGCCAAGTCTAAAATTAATTTTGAAAACTTTTCATTTTAAATTGGAAGGAAGGTAGAGTAAACTCATGGAACAAGAATGGCATTAAACACCAGAGAAACGTATAGCAAATATTTAGGACAGTGTTGTGACTTCATTAAAAAAAACCAAGCAGAAAAAATAAACAAATAACAATAATGAATGGAGTAAGCCATGTGTAAAGTGAAAAATTCATTTTCCCCTCTCTATTTGCCAATATGATTAAAATGCCACAAAAGTGAGTTATATTGCCTACCCACAATGGTTTGGTAGTAATTTTTCCCACATAGCCAAAAACAACTATCTTCATTTTTACTTACAAGAAAGTATTCTCACTATTCAAAACCTACCCAAATATTTCTTCAAAGCTTTTTTTTTTTTTTAAGAAAAAGGTTTCAAAGAATTTTGAGAAAGATAGTGATATTATTATTTTTCAGTGAATGCAGAAAGAAAGCTTGTGGCAATAAAAGCCAAGCAAACACATAATTACATCAGGTTACGCATGTTAGTTTTAAAGATATTTTTGCCCTTTTTTAGTAAATGTAAAATGATTTTTAAAAATGTTATTCCTTTTATGTTCATGAAAATCCATTTTCAAAATAGCAACCCAAAAATATTTATGACAAAAGGGTTTTTCTGTAAAATGACAACAATACTTCCACACAGTTAATTCTGTCCATGAGGATTGCCTCCTGAATAATTCAATCAATGGTCTGAGAACTGAGGACTTGTGAATTTTGTGAGGTTTCATTTATTTTTATATTTTTAAATAAATATATACTTTTAAAAATAGCATTCATATGTGGTACTCATAATTAAATCCAGTAGAAAAATATGGGAAAGTACAGTATCATACTTTAGATCAGTTATATATTTGTTCCAGCAGCAATGTATATGTACACTTTAATCAGAAATACATTTTCCGCACTTTCTTTTGGCAAACCACAGTCCAATGCAGAATTCTGAACATAGCTGAGAAACATAGATAGCATAGTGCCTTCCAGTTTTGAGCTTTAGTCCCCATCACACACAGCCAGCATGGTCAAAGATATTGATTATCCTTCTTGAATTATCCACACTTGGCTTACCCTACTCATTGTTATTATTTGTTTATTTTTTTCTGGTGGGAGAGGGGGAAGAGAAATAAATCTTTCATGCTGAATTCCAGTCCTTATACAATTGGTTACCTTCACTTTTCACATATGTATTACCTTTGCGTGAATCATAAACTGGAAATTAAAATAATGTTGAAATTACTGCGTCAATTCCATGTCGCTTAATTCAGAAAAAATTATATTTAGAATTGAAATTGTTATGTTCTGCGCATGAGTGCAAGGAGCAGAGATGAGACAGTGACAGTGAACTTCAACTCTTTATTAGGCCTACTGAACAGAGCAAAACCCTAGGGCAGCAGCAGCCCTTATATAGGGTTGGCTGCTGACCTATTAGCCAATGAGAAACATGGAAGTGTTAAACTCTTGAACCAATGAGATTTGGCCCGTTAACAGCCAATCAGATGTCCCAGAAAGGACCAATCCGATATCGCTATAATCGGCCAATCAGAAGTGCAGGATTAGAACCCTGCTTTTTCTTAAGGTTGTTAAAACTTTATTAAACGCCTTTTATTAGTTCATAACAGAAATATTCATTTCAATAGCTATGATTTGTGTTTCAGATGATTTATGCTGGAGACAGTTCCTCTCCACCCTGTAATGCACTTAGCTGCTCTGTCCACCGGATGTTTCTCCTGGTTATGGGGAGACATACAGCTGCTATATTTACTTCCATTTGCTTCTTTGGGCAGGGTTGTTGATACAGTAGCATGGCTTTGGAGCATTTGTTTACAGCTTTACATTTAATCCCGTTTGCTATTAACCCTCCTAGAACAGCTGCTCACAACGTTTTTTGATTGGTTGGTTGGTTTTGCAAATTGCTAGATAAACTGTAGATTCATACATGGACTATTAGCAGGAGAAGAGAGAGAGAAATATTAACAAGTTGTCTTCTTGTGGGGGTGAATAGATTTTCTTTTTCAATAAGCAGCTTTACGCAATGGAAGGAACATTCATTCATGGCTAAACTCAAAGGACACAGCTATTAGGAAATAGCAAAGGTGAATACTGATTGATGTACACTCTAAATGCACAAAAATACATGTAATTGTAGCTTTATAAATATCAACCTAGAGCAAAAAAAAGTGAAAAGAATTCAAAATAATTTGATGACAAAATTTACAAGGCTGGAAAAATAAGTTGCATGAATAAAGCTTTAGTTAGATGTGATTTTAGAGCGAGGAAAGTTGCTCCCAAAGTATCTGGCACATCCGCTGCTGATAATCTGACTAGTTTAAAATTTGTCACCTCCCACCCCCAGTGCTGAAAGAAGCTGAGTTCAACAAGCTACTTAGCTGGGGAGATAAGGTCCACAGGCTAGCAGTTTGCTTCTTATTACCTAAACTTAGAATAATTGGGCATTACTCATTGGCTGAATTGAAGCTATGTAAGCCTCCATGTTCCTGAAGTATAAATGAATTAATCATCATGAAAACGGCTACAGAAGGAGCAGGTCAGAGAAGGCCTCTTCTGATAGAAGATAATATTTGTAGCTTGTGATTTCTGAGCTCGGCTGTTTCCTTGCAGACGTTCCATTACCCAACTAGATAACATCTTCAGTGCTAGAATGGAGAGGAGTTTGCTCCTTGTTTATATATAGGTCTGATCTCCTCCAATTTCCAGCTAACGATGAAAGAGAGTATATAGAAAATAAGAATCCTTGCTGATATTGGCCAAGGAATGCCACTATGACACATTTTGTTTTTCTGCTGCAAGGTTTGAGTTGCTGTGAAAAACTCAAAAATCATACAAATTTGCTAGCGATAAGACAAATGCAATATTTTTGCTATACTAGGCAACTATTGTTTGCCTGTAACTTCTGCCTGAAGATAAAAGAGCAGAATGGAAAGAATTCCATTATTTGTGACCATTATCATTTTGTGGTTTATTCTTTATAAACATGCCTCAAATAAAAGTCCCATTTCTCACTGTTTCTGTCTCTCTTCTGAAACTCAGCTTGAAGACAGAAAGGTTTCCAACCCAAGTGCTAAACAATGAATTTAAAACATATGGCAACAGATTCAACTAGATTTATGTGTTAAAATCAAGCCATTGTATCTTGGGAAGGTTTCCAGTAAGAACAAATTCCACCCAGACCACAAAGTAACAATTCCAAATCTTGTAGGTGTGAAATATCCACCAGTATCTATATTTGGGTTCACTAATCAAAGCAATTTCACTGAGTAATATAGGATATAAACAGCAGACACCCAGGTTCAAATCCCCTATGATTTTCTCAATATAAATTAAATAATTAATTTAGGGATTAAATTGAAATACAATTGGGCTGCATGATACTGGTGAAAGGACCATATTTAAATGCTGAAAACCCATATTTAAACACAGGAGGTGATGGGAAAGACTCCAACTATCCTCTAAATTGTTCCCTGTTGGAGTAGACAGTATGGCCTAGATAAACAAGCAGTCTAATCTAAAAAATACTGCTTCCAAATTAAACAGGGATTTATTTAATATTCACCTAAAATGAATGCATTGTTCTAATGTAATAAATAGCCAACAACTGATCCTTTGCATTTTGTATGAACTTCAGACTATAGTTTTCCTCAGGTTTGGACAGTAGATGCAAATTTTAGTTTAGCACTTTGGATGGAACAGCAAATAATGGTTTCAATAAAACTAGCAAATAAGTATTGGAACTAGAAGATGGAAAAGAAAGGAAGAATATACATTTAGTCCTTGACTTATGACCACAATTGAGATGGGAATTTTCATTGTAAGTCATGATAATTGTAAATCAAGGTGCCCACATGACCAAACCTGATTTAGAACCATTTTTATGCTAGTTGTTAAGCAAATGTGGCAGTTACAACTCTGATTCATATGGTGATTAAGTGAATCATGTAGTTGTAAGTCTGAATCCATTTACCTGAATGGGCATTTTCTGGCAAAAACTGGCAAAAACATGCTAGAAATTAGCAAAAAAGTAGGATGCTGCAACTGGTCATAAATGTGAGCCAGCTGACAAATACTTGAAATGTAGTTGTTAGGGTTATACCCTAGCAGAATGTGCCCAGCAGTCAGGCAGTCAGGCGAATATGAGAGAAAGCGTTTTTTAGTTTACACACTCAGTAAAAACGGATACACTGTCTTAGTTGAATAGCTTTGTTAAGTACTGGGCATGGGTCGAAATAACTGGAGACAATTATAGAACAGTGAACTTCAGCTCTTTATTTGCATCGTGACTAGGATAATAACAACGGTTAACTCTGCCTTATATAGGCATCTTTTGTATGATTCAACCAATAACAAACTAGGAACGCTATCTCTTTTAACCAATAGGAACTCTTAGTTAAGGACCAATCAGATCCGTTACAGCTGACCAATCCTGGTCAAGCTGTCTGATAGCCAATCAGAAGTGCAGGGCCAGAACCCTGCACTTTACCTCAAGCTCAGACCTTTATTGAATTACTGTATACACAACAAGTTTATTCCATTAAGAGTTTTAGCAGGGTCAAACAGTCCAAATATCATTCACTAGTGTTCAGTCAGTTCAGTCCAGAGATTGTTCAATTGCAAAAATCCAGTTTCAAACAAAATCAGTTAACTTACAATGTCAATCCATAAATTAGTCCAGTAAATATCTTCTCACAGTAGATTAGATATGTAGCATTCAAAAAATATTTTCCTTTGAGATCAGCAACAGGGAACACCCAGAACAATCAACCATCAATCCAGTAGCAATCCAGGTTCTCTAGCTCCCTCTTATGGCAGTTTCTCAACTGCACCCAAATTATATCATTTAGAGTTTAAAGTGAAAAACACATTTAAACTTTGCTATCATGGTTTATATATTATTTACCCAAACAACGTGAGGTAACTATGGTTATTCCTAACAGTAGTAAGTGACCACAAGGGTCAGTGCAATATTTTACAACAGCTAGAAGTGCTTTATGGCCCACAAGGCACTCCTTTGTGGCCCATCAAGTCATTAAATGATTAGTTGTAAATTGAGGGCTTCCTACACAATAATATTATATTGTTTAAATCAAACCATAACAGTTACAGGTTGAGTTCATTCTGAGCTACTTTTTAACAAATCTTTGGGTCTGCCACCTGATTCCTTTTCTTCTTATTCATTTAATCCATGGAAAGGAAGCCTTTCTTCAGCTGAAAGCTGGACATAGCCAAAGCCAAAGATGGACAGAGCCATATTTTCTCTACTTCCTCCTCTCTGGCATAAATATCCTTGTTTCTCTTCCCTGCTATGCTATCTCTGTGACCTACCCAGTTAATTGTCAACATAAGGACTGATTCCTCATCTAAAGGTCTGATCAGATTAGTTGAGACTTACATGGAAGTTTGCAACTAAGCAGAATGGCATTGTCACTTCCAATTTATCTTATTACCTCCATCTCTTACCTTCTAGATATTGAAATTATGATAGTTTTTCAAAATCAGAATGGTAAGTTAAATAACAGAGATATATATTTGGACTAATTCTTGCTGCTAATTATTATGTGCACTTATCTTAAAATGGCATGATACTTTTAAAGTTTAACTAGATAGTTATTTTAAAAAATATTCTTGAAAAAAATATGCACATCCTTTTCTGCTTCAATTAGAAGGCCTTGTATCCACAAGGTCTCCTTTGCAGCAGCTAAAGAAAACAGTTCTGAATCATCAACATCTTATTTCCTGCTTTTCCTTAGAGCTCTCTATTCCAAGAAATAACGGGTGTGGCTTGGCTTATTCTAAAAGTACAGCTTCAGTATAGCTTTCAGCTTCATAACCTCACACTGAGGAGGCTTCCATCTTGGGGATGATTTGGGAGATCATTAAGGCACTGTTTCCCCTCCCCCACTTTTTGACAGAGTGAGCGACAGACAGCTTTTTCAGTAGGGTAAAATTGAAACTTCATTAGGATTTGCCACTTTCCTGCCTGCAGATTAGATGCTTTCGTCTCTTCCTAATTACTACTGTCAAAGAGGAGCAGATTTCCTTGGGAAGGTTGTATACTTCTAGAAAGCCAATTAATAACCCATCCTTTTTCCAGAGTATCCACTGGATGTACCAATGTCCAAATTCCTATTTGTACTTATTCTTCTCTTATACCAATAGATGACATACATTACATGTTTGTATTAACATTCTTTGGCAGACAAATGCATTAATTGCTCAGAAAGCAGCAAAAGTTCACAGCATACTAAAATTATCACTGCTACTACCAAGTCTCACTCAAGAAATATTGGTGCCTAAGTGAAGAATAATTTGATGCCCCTCTTTTTTTTAATCTTTTTTTTTTTGATGCCCCTCTTATTCCACGATAAAAAAGTATTTTTTTTTTCAATACTGGCAATAGGATAGCTTCCTACAGAACCCAGTTCTAACTTCTCACATTTTCTTGCCAGCTTCCAGTAATTTTCTTTGGAGTAACGACCTTATTCTGCCCAATGGTAGCATCACCACTGCCAACTGTTGCCCTTAATTTCTTTCTATTTGGATGTATTAACTAGCATATTGAAATTAAAATGAGTTTTCAGGAGAAAATAAGATTTTATTTTTACCACCATTTTTAAAAAGTAATATCTGGAAATCGTAGCATTTCTATTATAGGATCTTTCTTTCTACACATGCACAGAATGAACATAAAATGAGGAATCTTCAGGGTTACTAATCATCCAATTCCTGTTCTGAACAATGCTGTTATAACATCAGCTCGATTCTATCTCATGCATTTATTTAGAAAAAAAAAAAGTAAGCCTAATCAGCTTAACAAACTTTTTTTCTGAACATATTCAGGAAAAAACCTTGATTTCAAAGGATTCAGGAATATATTTTCAGAGTTTCTCAATTCAACAGATTGAACTAAAAGAAAGTAAAAACTACATTCTTTTTTTTTTTTTAATGTATTTATTTTGTCAAGCGATAATAAGATAACAGGTTTGTTATCTTATAAATAACATAGTTATGAATACATGAAATGGATACATATAAGAACAATAAAAAGAAACAATAGGACAGGGAGAGTAGGCACATTGGTGCACTTATGCACGTCCCCTACAGTCCTCTTAGGAAAGGGGTGAGGTCAATAGTAAATAGTCTGAGGTTAAAGTTTTTGGGGTTTGGGGAAGAAACCACAGAATCAGGTAGAGTATTCCAGACATTGACCACTCTGTTGCTTAAGTTGTATTTCCTGCAATCAAGTTTCTCCTACTTTCAGTTTGAATGAACAACATAAGATGCTTAGGGCTTAAAAGATGATACTGCAGCCCCATATGCTAATTCTTCCAGCTATTGTTAGATACATACTTTCCTTCAAAATACAATTTGGGGACCAGGACTGGTAGTTAAGCAATTAGTTACTGCAAAGTAACATTAGACTTGACAGAGCTTATACAAACCAGGCAAACTCTGAAAATAAAACTGGAGTAGTTTCTAATGTTTTGAATTTTATTAACTAAAAATATAAATTTCTAATGTTGACTGCTCTATTAAGCATCAGTGACACATCTGACAGCCAGAAGATATAAATTATTAAAGTAAAATAAAATATAGAAAACAACCTTCTATCAACTCTTGCCAATTGAACTCTGTAAGTAAGTTGTTATATATTACTCAGGACCCTCAGCTTTCATTGCAATCAAAATTTAATATTTGATTCCTAGTATCTACTTGGAGATACTAAATATTCAACTTATATTTTTTAACTTATAGTCCAAGATGTTTTGGATATTTATAGATTCACAAAATGTCAACAAAAATATAATAAAATCATAACTATCCATCCATATCTATAGCTATCTCATCTATATAGGAATTAAAATGTCACCTATTATAAATTAGAGCAGAAAACAGGTTCTAAATGTTGTACACCAGTGTACCTGGCTATGAAAGGCTGGAAATGAAAATGGCATATTAACTTGTGATAATTTCCTTTGAGATTGATGATTCTTTAATTTTATGTTTTACTTTGCAAAATTCACAGGTGAAACTAATTGCTGATTGGTACATACTTCTAGATTGGGGTCCCTAACTCTGGTCCATGGCCCAGTGCCGGGTCACAGCCTGTTTGGAATCAGGCCACAAAAATGGTGGAGGAGTGGGCAAGTGCCTATGAACGAAGTTGCATTTGTGAAAGTGGCGTGCACACACAAAGCCATCTGCCCTCCCACCACCACCTCCGCTGATGCATTGAGCCCGAAAGGTTGGGGACTGCTGTTTTGGATGATCTAGATTTCCTAGAACAGCCTTCTGAATCAGGCTTAAGAATCTTATTATCTTATGCATACTCCCAAGGGCATCCGTTTGCCTGTCTTACTGATATTCTTTTTCTTCTGACTTTCCTCCCTTTTCTCAATTATATTCTCCTTTTTATAAATTATATGATTCTACAATTGTTTCCCAGTTTGCATTTTTGAGAATAAAACTTAGCTTTTAAAAAAGTTGCCCGCTTTGGGGGAATTTTCTCTACCAGCATTGGGTTCCCAAGAGGGTACTCTATTCTTATTGAAATTTTATTTTATTGTTCCTTTTAAAATTCCAGGGAAATTTTTTTGAAGCACTGGGTTCCACATTTCTTTCAAAATACCTTTTGAGCTCTCTCTTTTTTTTTTTTGATATCTCTAAGCCTAAATACATGAGCACCAATTATGCATAATAAATGCTCTTATGAAGGACCCTTGATCCTGTCACATTGTAATATTTTATGGCTCCGTGTCAGCCTTAATCTGCAAGCTTCTTCCAGAATAAAGTGCAGGACTGCTACATAAACACTTGTATTACCAGAGTATAACTGGAAGAGTGGAGACTAACCCAAGGACTAAAAAGTAATTTTTGCCTGCCTTTTGTTAATAGAAGTGTTTTACCTGAAGAAAGTAGATAAATGATTCAGCTGATTAATCTTAAAGAGAGACACACAACAACAGCCCACCACGAAGACATCGAGTCTTCGTCAGAAAGTGAGGAGGAAGAAGTCAACAGACTCAGATCAGAGTGCGACCAGCGAGACCAGCAAGGTCATAAACCCAATTTTCAATGCGCCAGATGCGGGGGGAACCACCCACGAGCAGATTGCAGGTTCCTAGACTCCATCTGTCGTTCCTGCGATAAAAGGGGCCATATCGCCAAAGTCTGCAGAAGTAAACGGGTTTCCAGCCCCAAGAGGAACGAAAATAGTTTTCGGCAGACAGCGGGCAACCACCCATCAAACCGGGACCACCCAAATAACCAGTGGAGTCAGTACAACAGAAACCGAATGCTTGCTACCAATACCAGACAAGAAGAGGCACATCAAACCTCACTATCGGCCATGCCTCATCAGTGGATGCCCAAAAAATCTGGGTAAAGGTCACCATTAAAAATAGACCATGCATCATGGAAGTCGACTCTGGGTCTTCCCTATCAATGGTCTCCTGGAAAACTCTCAAGCAACTGATCC
>BHEV01057497.1:0-27135 GCA_004319985.1 Emydocephalus ijimae
TCACACTTTATTAATCATATTGCATACACAACATAAATGATAATAAGTGCAGAGCTTGCAATAGTGAATAGTGTCCATCCATTCAGGCTGTGGATTCAGTGGACTTTAATACTTGCAAGCTTGTGCCTCTCCTGGTCTCAGAGAGTGGCCAACAGAGAGACCAATGTGCCATTCCAGCAGTGGTGGGATTCAAATTTTTTTACTAGTGGTTCTTCTGGGCATGGCTTGGTGGGCGTGGCATGGGAAGGATACTGTAAAATCTCCGGTCATAGGTGGTATTTCGGAGGTGGTATTCAGCAGATTCTGACCAGTTCTGGAGAACCGGTAGCGGAAATTTTGAGTAGTTTGGAGAACCGGCAAATACCACCTTTGATTGGCCCTGCCCCCATCTATTCTCTGCCTCCCAGCTGATTGTCTGGGTCTTCTTTGGTTGCCTTGCATAGGAGAACAGAGCTGGAAAGCAGGTTAGTGGGGTGGGGAGGAAATGGGGATTCTGCAATAACCTTCCCCTGCCATGCCCACCAAGCCATGTCACGCTCACCATGCCCCACCCACAGAATCGGTAGTAGAAAATTTTGAATCCCACCACTGTGGTATTTGCCGGTTCTCTGAACTACTCAGAATTTCCGCTACCAGAAATTTCCAGAACTGGTCAGAACCTGCTGAATACCACCTCTGCATTCAAGGCTCCAGAAAGCAAAGCTGTCAAGAGAAGTAGAATACATTAGCCAGCAACATCTCAACAGAGGCATTCCTTTATTTATTTTACATTTTGCTCCCCGCCTTTCAGAAAGGATGTGATTTATACAAGAAGGTGGGCCCCATGGAAGGAGGAGGGAAAAGTTGGAGTCCTAAAACAGACAAGAACAAAAATGCACCCTGGGAGAAAAATATTTTTTGCTTTTATGTAAGATACTTGTGTAATTTTCACCCACAGCAGCAGACTATAAAAAGAGAGGCACATTTATCAAACTAGTGCTATAGTTAAGTGCCTTGTTGAGTCAGGAGAAGCAAATCTGTGGTTCAATGAATGTCGGCCTTTTGTTTTAGTGCTGCTCACAGTGTCTGAAAGCAAATGTTTCTCTAAAATTATGGGCTTGTTTCCCTTCTTCTGAAAATGCTGATGATGGATGCAATCACTATCAAGCATGGATGACTCATTGAAGCGAAGGCAGAGATATACTCTGAAGGGATAGTTTGGCAATCTTTGCCTTGGCAGGCATGTTAATTGCCAAATGATGCTTAAAAATAGGGGCATGTTTTAATGAACCTAATGTGCAAGTTTAGGCTTCTACTGCTTTACTCCTTCAATGACAAAACAAGCTTTTTCTCTCCAAGTTTAACTTTCCTGTCAGTAAGCCTTATTGTGTGTTGTCTTCGGTGTGCTATACCGGCACCATGAGCCCTGGTGGCACAGTGATTAGAATGCAGTACTGCAGGCAAACTCTGCCCACAGCCAGGAATTCAATCCTGACCAGTTCAAGGTTGACTCAGCCTTCCATTCCTTCTGAGGTTGGTAAAATGAGGAGCCAGATTGTGGAGGGCAATAGGCTGACTCTATAAACCACTTAGAGAGCGCTGCAAAACACTATGGAGAGGTATATAAGCACGGGTGAGCTTCAACATTTTTAGCAAAGGGTTCTCTGCCCGGTTGCTGGGTGGGCGTTGCCATGGTTGGCGTGGCCTTCTGCACTGTAGCGTTTGCAATGGACTAATCTGAAGTCTTCACTCCGGTCCATGTTTCTAGCGGGAACACGGACCGTTCCTATTGGCTGATGCCGTTTGACAGCCAGCTATAAAAGGAGCTGTCAAACAGCATCAGCTGTTGCCCACCAGCTGGCTGCCTTGTTAGTGCGGCAACCCTTTATTGTGTCAATAAAGTTACAGCTGAAGTTTGCTCCGAGTTTGCCTCAGATTATTTCCACTGCTCTACAACATGCACCACCGAGTGGGGGGGGGATTTTGTCTTCCCCAGGCTCTGGAGGTTTTCCTTGAGCCTCCGGGAGGGCGAAAACAGCCTCCCTGGGCTCTGGAGGCTCTCTGGAAGCTGGAAACGGGCCCATTTCTGGCCTGCCTGAACTTCCGGAAGGGTCATTTTTTTGCCCTCACCAAGCCTCCGTGTGTGCCCTGCACTTACCTGCATCCAAAATGGGCCATGTGGGGACTCTTGGGAGAGGAGGAGAGGGGTGGGCAGTGCCAGCCAGGAGTGGGATTTAAGGGTTCTCCGAACTGCACAGAATCTTAGCTAAGGGCTCTCCTGAACCCCTGCAAACCCCCAGCAGCCCATCCCTGTATATAAGTCTAAGTGCTATTGCTGTTACTATTGTCCTTTGCCTCAGGCAGCAGAATTACTTTAGCATGCCTTTTGACTCAGGAATAAAGGATTTGTAACATGTTTAGTAGCTGCAGTAAGCTAGGAATTGCTGATCGATGGAGGTAAGGTAGCTTTCAAATGCATCATATGGTGATCAGGTAGGTCTGCGTTGGTCTTACTGATCCCTGCTGTGCATGGGGCCCCAATTTCTTACAGTAGGGTATAGACCAAGGGGCTTCAAATTTGGCCAGTTTAAGACTTATGGACTTCAACTCCCAGAATTCCTGAGCTAACGTGACTGGAGGAGGAATTCTGGGAGTTGAAGTCTGCAAGTCTTAAAGCTGTCAAAGAAGACTCCTGGTATAGACAGTGAAAAAAAATTCGTGATCTAACAGAGTCACTGGTCTGATCCAGCAACACTTGTTTTTAGTTTTTATGTTATTACAGTATCTTACAATCTTCTTTATGGGTGTGGTACAATTAATATTGGACAGAAAATTTTTCTAGAATGCAACACCAGCAGTTCACTGGTTCATGTAGATCTTTCATGTCATTACAGACATTGTATGGTATTTTATCTATTATTAAATGTATATGCCACCCGTCTCTCAAAGCAACTGTTTATATACCAGTTCCTATAGGCATTCATATACAATCAGTATGTGTTTAAGAAACTAAATACATAAATCAAAATAACTAGAAAAGTAGGGAGGTATATAGATAGAAGGACAGACAGACAGATGGGAATTTCTTTTGGACATATTAAGTTTTTTGACCTCCTGACTAAATTTTAATAATATTTTAAAAAATATTTGTTTCAATTCATATATATATATCAAGGCATACATAGACAACACTTTATTTTAATGATTTTATTAGTGATTTCTTATTTTGTTTCATTTATTGAAAATTGTTTTAATTATTTTTTGTGGAGGCTTTTTAAGGCTTCTTTGGGAAGAAGAATTTTATGGGAGAAGAAAAAGAGAGAATGAAGCAAAATATGCATGTTTTGTATGTATTAGATTTTGGACTAAGTCCAAAAGTTAGCTGTCTACATTTATCTACCTGTTTTCTGATGAAAATTCAATTTCCCTTGATGTTGAGTCAAGTGATCAAAAGCAGATGCTGTGTTTGTATTCATTCCAATTTTCACATGTGTGTGTATGTGTGCGTGTGTGTGTGTGTGTGTTATGTACACTGCTATATACATACTTACATACATACACTCTTATTTTCTTTAATTTGGCAGTGCTTTCTATGAATTCTGCAATTTTTTTAGCAAAAAGAAAAAAGAAAGAAAGATGGAAATTCATCCTGAGGGAAGGTTTCTTCATCTGAAACAATGAAAGAATGGAAACAAATATAGTTACGAATCCTTGGGAGTTGCACAAAGATTATCTTTGATTTTTTTTCTTTCAGAGCAAATCATTATTCTTGTACGGTTTCAAAGAAAAACAGTGCCATTTGTTTGTGATTTCTAATTATACAACAGAAAGAGACTTGCACACACTGTGATTAATTCAAAAATTAAAACCAGAAATCCATCTAATTTGTGTACCATATTTAGCCCCCTGGAATTACAATAAGACAATAAGTAATCTTGTTTTCTCTTTTCCTGCACTGCCAATATATTTTGTATGCTCATCATTTTATGAAATCTACTACATACCATTGATCAAAGTAGGAGCAACTCTCTCATGACTACCAATAACAAACTGTATTGACAGGCCTTTGCTGCAACTAATTACTTAAGAGGTACTAGAATATATTGTTGAAACACTGAGAAAAGAACTAATCATTTCTTTTTGTTTAAAGTAAATAGATTTCACCCAGGTGTGTTGTTAAACAGTGGTGGAGTAGTTAAATACAAATAATACTATGGATTTATTAATATTCTGTCAATTGGCAGCAAATGAATATAAATTCAGCAGCTGGGTGACTTTGTTCTGTTAGGTATGGCAAAGTACAGTCCAAGACATAGCTTTATTGAGAGTGTCTGCTCATTAGGAAACATTAAACTTTAGTTTCCTAATTACATGAAGCAACAGTGATATGATAATATACTAAACCACAACAGAGCAGGCAGCATAGTGTGCAAGCCCAGCCCAATTAAGAAACACTCTTTTATTTTGCCCACAAAGGCCTAATGTGGTAATTTATTTATGAATCCTGGTTTAATGAGTGTATGGTTTGTTTTAACCTAAATGCCAGAATTCCAGTTTATCCTTTGTTCTTGTGTTCTACTTTGTATCTTCTAGGTACTAGTAGAAGAAATAGAGGAAAATAAATGAGGCATTAATCAAGCAAGCAGTGACTTCAGCTGTTCTTGGTTTGTTCAGCAAACCATGGTTACAATAAAAACTGGCTGACAATTATGTACAAATGCAGACTTACCAAAACACAAATCTTAAAGATACATGGATTTTCCTCACTGAGAAATATTTTTCTTTAAAAAGAGATCAATCTGGTGCCTGTTAAATAATGTGATGACCCAGGGTGGGATACAAAATAAACAGTCACAAAAAACAGGTGAAGTCCCTTTTATTCCTTCACTTTGCTTCCAAGCTCCAAATATCCTTGACTGGAGACAAAAAACTCCCACACAAGCAGTTACAAGAAGGAGGAAATGTCATTTGAATTATAAAGACTAAAAAACAACATAAATCAGGCAAGATAAGGGCTGGAAGACGTCCACAGATATCAGAACACACACTGGGAAGGATGCCAAACTCAGAGAGGAACAATAAACTAGAAATATTTCCATGCTTTGTTTCCAGCACTCAACTGGATAATGTCCGTCCTCTTATCTAGTTGTCACAGCTGCAGCCCATGAAGAGGATCAAGGCCCTCTCTCTCTTATCCTCTCCTCCCTGCTTGCCCTACGAGGGAGAGGGGATGGGCCTAGTTCATCCTCTCACTGCCCAGCTGGCCTCTGCTCTTCCCCAGCCTCCTGAGTCATATTTCCACTCCCTGTCAGCTTTCTTCCTCTCCCTCAGAGTCAGTCTCCACAAATAAATTATTAAAATACTGAACAGAATTTCATAAAATTTGACAAACAATATTTTGGATCTAAAAGAATCCAAATTCAGATTCTACAGGAGAAACCTATCCTGGTTTCTGTCTTCCCTAATCTGATGCTATACAAAAATGTTGTATTACAATTTTACCTCTGCAAGTAGCAAGTTAGGAAAAACTGGTTTATTTATAATACCTTTGATATTACTATGTTTCTAGCAAGTTGCACTTGCAATATATAGAGAGAGTATGGTGGCTTGCAATTAATTTGCTATGAATTTTATTCACTGTATGAAGCATCAAAGGAAGTAGCATAACTGAATATAGACTGACTTAGATAAATTATCTCAAATTACCTCTTCTTTAAAAAAAATGTAATTTCAATTATTTTTACACATTTCTTACTCAGACATGCTTACTTTTCAAAACCCATATATGACTTACACAGTGGCAACTATGAAAATGCAATTTATATTGTTTTTTTTAAAAAACAAACAAACAAACAGAACTGCATTCTCTTCATCACTGTCAATAGCTTTCCAGATACCAGTTGCCAGGGATGGAGTAAAAAAAAAATCAGGAATGTAGCCACAGCTATGCATTTAAAGTCCTGCCTTTGTGTGTGTGTGTGTGTGTTACAACATAAGGGTGAATTCCCACCCTTTTTAATGTTGGGTTGCCTCTGGAAAAGGACAGGGCTTTTATTATCTTGGTTTTTTGATATATCCTTGGCAGACATTATTTTAGACATTGACCAGTTGAAATGCAAATAAAAATGTTCTTGCTTTGCTTCTGTTGGTAACTAAGATATGAAGGTTCATTAATTATCCATGGGTATAAACATGCTAATGATATTCATCATTTCTCCCTTTACTATAGAAATTAAAAAGGATTATGTAAATAGCTGTTTTGGGGCATCGATTGGCTTAAGCTTTCCATTTCAAGAAACTCTGGACATAAATGCCAAGGTGAACTTCAATAAATGTGGCTCAGAAGGAGGCATGAGCGGAGGTAGGAAATAGACTTCATCACTTGTGTATTTAAAATATCTTTGCTTTTAAATATTTCCTTTTTTTGTTTTGAAACTTTCAAGAAACATATTAAAAATAATCAAATATCTTTATTTCCATAAGAGGATTCAGGCACCAGAAATTATTCTTCACAGAGCAAAATAGATACAACCTGCTGCATGCTCTTGCTGCCGGTCCTTATTCTATTTGACAAAACACAATTTGTTTTAGAAATTAAGGATTATTTCAAAGGAGAAGAAAATATTGGATAAATGTTTATGAGGGGCACATGGTAGTCTTGGTCATAAAATGACTAGGACATATATAGGAATGTCTTCAAAGTCTTGAATGTCATAGGACTCATTCTATGTTTTGCTAATTTCTTGCCATTAATTGATTTCATTTATAAAGGTGGATGGAAAATTAAAAGGGAAAGAACAATAACTGGAAAAAAATATTTTGAGCTTACAAGAAGGAGATCAACGTTAAGATACAGTTTTGACATCAATGTTGACAAATGCTGTGCATACTATGATGATATATTATAGATGAATAGCACCAATGGGATTTTCTTTTACTGTCTATTCCAAATTCTTGTAAGATTCAAGAATCTCCTTTAAGTTACTTCAATTAATGAATGTCTGTAGACTTAGGTAAATCATAGAAGTGAACCCTAATTTTTTCAACTGTTCAACTTTCCAGGCGACCATGACAAAAAGTCAGTAGTAGAAGATATTATCCCCCGGGTAGAAGGTGGAGATTCCTCATCCATTGCCAGAATCATGGAAAACAGAAGCTCCATAGCATACCGCTACTGGGGGAGGTCATTAAAACTTAATCCCACCATTATTGATTTTGAGGTAAGCCTTTGCTTTCACGTGTAAGAACGCTGGATTTCTAAAGGAATGAAAGTGTACTGGAGCAGATCATTTTATATTTTGATAGTGATTCCATCTTAGATCAGGCTTAAATGTAATGGGCTGTAGGTACGCTGACCTTCTTTCTGTTTCACAAGGATACAAATGTGAGTGTTTTTTTAAAAAGAAGAGGCAAAAAAAAACAAAACTTCAAAGTAAGGAAGAGGTAAGAAGAGGACTTTAATTCATAATGTTTAAGTTTATGTTTACTGCACTATGGCAATTAGACTGTCAAAAGAAAGGTGGGAATAGAAACATTTATTTTAAAAAATTGAGGGTTGTTGTTTTTCAAGAAGGAAGAATGAATTGTATTTTTTAACATAGGTAGTGATACGATTAATCCTGCTGTGAAGCATTTACAACCAGGCAGTTTAAATATCCTGTCAAAGATGAGAAATAGCTACAGAGATGGAAACAGTCAACTGCCTTTGTAGATCCTTCTAACTGTTTCCCTAGTTCAGGGGTTTCCAAACTTGGCAACATAGCTGGCTGAGGAATTCTGGGAGATGAAGTCCACAAGTCTTAAAGTTGCCAAGTTTGGGGATCCCTGTCCAGGTTGAAAAGAGACATTTGGAGCAGATGTGGAGCAAGAAGATGCTGAAGAAAGCCGTGGTAGCTAAATCATACATATCATACAGATCGTTTCAAATGAAATCAATTGTGGACATTTTGTCTCAAAAAATAAAAGGAGCCGTTAAAAAAAAATCTTTTCTGGCTTTCTTTTGCATACGTTTTCTGCATGGCAGCATGTTTAGATCTTCAAGAAATATCATAAGACTCTGGTTTTGTCCAGAAGGAGAGAATTCCATGCATTTGGATGCTGAGCAATGCAACTAAGACTTCTCTAAGCTAACCAAATGAAATGATTCATTTGTTGTGTTGCTGTATCCTCAGTCATGACTGCAAGTATGACATCAGTTCATTAGATGGCAATAGCACTTAGACATATACAGCTTCACAGTACTTTACAGCCTTCTTTAAGTGGTTTACACAGTTAGCATATTGCCCACAACAATTTGGATCCTCATGTTACCAACTTTGGAAAGATGGAAGGCTGAGTCAACCTCAAGCCGGTGCCCTGGCAGTCAGCAGTATTAGCTTGCAGTACAGCATTCTAATCACTGCGCCACCACAGTGGCGCAGTAGTCTTAAAATAGAAGATAAAGCAATACTAGAATGCTTGTGACTTTCAGATTAGCATTCATCACTCTCTCCCCTTCCTACTTTCTAATGATAGTAGATCAATTGGAAGTGGGAAGTTGAGAAGGATTAGAGCCCAGACATTCTCTAATACGTGATACAATTAAGTGCAGAGCCAGGAATTTTTGCCAATGAAAAAACACTCTTGAATTTATTCAGGAATTTGATCTTTAATTTACACATTATTAATGTGGTGGTGTGAAATATGTCAGGCCCTGATGGATGAATCAGGCATGGTCATACCTGTTGAATTGGTCAATCCCCACTGCATTTATTTTGCTTCCCATCTTCAAATACACTATCATTCAAGATAAAATAAGGTTACTAGAATTTCAGTTCACCACCTGAAGTACATAAAACAGTAGAGCATCAGAGGTGGTATTCAGCAGATTCTGACCAGTTCTGGAGAATCAGTAGCGGAAATTTTGAGTAGTTTGGAGAACCAGCAAATACCACCTCTGACTGGAGATTTTACCCCTGCCACACCCACAAAGCCACAGAACCGGTAGTAAAAAATTTTTTGAATCCCGCCACTGCAGAGCATGGTGTGCAAAATGTTTGTAACTTTGCTGTATCTAGAATCATAATGTAATCAGGCTTTAAACCAATAAAAAATCATTTTTCTTTTTTGATGTAATAGTAAGGGTTATCTCCAGTTTTAATCCCCAAAATAACTATGGTGCAACTATCAAATAGATGGTATAAAGTTATAAAGCCTAGATATGTGTTCCAATAAACTTATTTCCATGGTTTGTACTAACAATATTATAAATAATAAGTCAAACTGATTATTCACATGCCTGAAGTTGGTGACCCAGTTAGACATCTGCCTTAATATCAGCATTGTTTTCAACCTAATATGTTGGTACTCCTGGCTGCCAATTTATTTTTTGCTGGGGCTTCTGAAGTTATCATTTCTCGGTGTTACTTTCTTTTATGGCACCATTGTATGCTGGATAATTTTTAAGGTGGAATGCCATTTGTGGAAAAAAGATGATACACCTGTACAATTAAATGGCTGCATCTAGATATCCAAGAAATTAAACCTGTCAGACAAAAGTTCCTAGAACGATGTTGTTATGCATCAGTTCAGGGGACAGGCTTGTTGTTACTTTGTTCTTTTGGAAGAAGACACCATTTAACAACATTTGAAATGACATACCAGGCTCTTAAGCAATGTTGTTTCTTCCCTTGGAGTTTATCACCCTAAGCTACCGTTCGTTTTAGCTTGAATATAAAGTATTCAGAATTTATGCTCTGAATATATCTTGCTGTCTCCTCTAGCTGCTTTTCTCCCTAGAATTTTATTTTAGGGCATGAATAGCAATATGTGTGCTGTAGCAGAGAGACATTCCTATCCTTCACATTCACTATTTGAGATTCTATTTATCCAAAAACCTACATAGCCAACTATCTTATACAACAGAATCCTGAGCAGCTCAGAATAATAAAAGGAAAGGGAATTCAGAAGATCTTCTAATTAATTGTCAGTTCCTTGTGGAAAACCTTTATACAATTCACTTTTCTGGATGACTGTATAATTCAACTCCCCAATTCTGGCATGTTCAGATGTTTTGGAACTGCACAACACTCACTGTCCTGTAAATTCTGGAGTTGAGTTGTAATCCCATTACATCTAGAAGCTGCTGGTTTTAGGTAGTGCTAGTACCATATGTTACCCCATTTCCTTTATTTTTCTATTTAATTGAAGCAAGATTTTTCATGCCGGATGAGTAAATTTCCATGGATTCTGAATGAAATTGTTTGCCTGGCACTTAGTCTGTAACCCTTAAAAGACAGCTTCAAGAGCATTGCAAGTGCTGATGGTTTTGGAGTAGATTCAAACAGCCAATACATTAGTAACGTCCACTTGAATGTCCTATCCATTGGATATACTGTTGTTTGCCAAAGTGTTTTCTGTAAATATTGTTTCAAAACACCCTTTTTTTCCCAAGGCCATAGAGGATCTCTTATGCAGCAACCCTCTCAACCTCTTGAATTACAGGAAACCTCTGTAAACAGACTGCCCTGCACCTAACTCTGCATTCCTGACAGCTCTGCACACTGTTTGTATTTCTGTCACTTGATCTTTCTTTCCACACTGTGTTGCTCCTGTGCATTGGGCTGCAGAGCTTCAAGCTATCAATAAAAAGTAGCAAAGAATTAGAGGTTCCTGTATGTTTTTGTTATCATCTGGGGCTCAGCAGGATTTTTGAAGCCCAGATGTGCTAGAGAGATCCACTTGATTTGAATTTCAGAGCCCAGCTCTTTTGCAGTCTCCAACAGCCCATTTGGATCTCAGCCAATGATTGATTGGAAAGGCTCTTGAACTTTCAAACTGTCACTCTGTGGAAATATTTATTCAGCATGCAGCTGCTGTGTAAAAGGCAAATTCCATGTTGGGTAACAATTAGAAAGTCTTGGAAGGTGGCATACCTGGTCAGAAGCTCAGTAGGATCAGGCTTAGTTAACAGTTGGAATAGAGCAAAAGAAAATTCAAGAACTGTTTTCTGTATTGAGAAACTGGGGTTGGGGACCCCTTTAGATCAGGCATGTCAAACTCAATTTAGTGAGGGCCACATCAGGGTTGTTTGACCTCGGGGTGGGGCAGGCCAACTCAATGTCACTCATGTTGGGGTACTTCTGGTGGTCCAAGTGCTCTGCCAGGTAAAACGGCAGAGGGTTCCCGAGCTCCATTTTTGGCTACAATGGCCTCCTGCAGCCCTCTGCCAGTGAAAAGACAGCTCTGTTTTCTCTGCAGAGGCACAGTGAGCCAGTTCTTCGCTGTTTCCAGGGCAGCCCTGTGGGCCAGATCTAAGCACCCTGTGTGCTGGATCTGGCCCCTGGGCCTTAAGTTTGACACACTGCTTTAGATGGTAATGACAAATTGTCCTGATTCAATATTGGTTGAAAAGACAACTTTAAACATTTGGAAAAAGGATTTTATTTTTATTTATTTATTTGATTTATCAATCGCTTACAAATTAATAGGGATAAGTATAAACATGAGTAAGAAGACAGGAAATAGGTACAAATAAATGGGGACAATAAGACAGGGATGGTAGGCATGATGGTGCACTTATGCACACCCCTTACAGACCTCTTAGGAATGGGATGAGGTCAATAGTGGATAGTTTGAGGTTAAAGGAGTGGGGGTTAGAGGATGTAACAACAGAGTCAGGTAGTGCATTCCAGGGCATTGACCACTCTATTGCTGAAGTCGTACTTTCTGCAATCGAGTTTGGAGTGGTTTATATTGAATTTGTAACTGTTGTGCACTCTTGTATTGTTGTGGTTGAAGCTGAAGTAGTCATTCACTGGTAGGACATTGTAGCAGATAATTTTTGTGTGCTATGCTTAAGTCTAATCGTAGGCGGCATAGTTCAAGGTTGTCCAAGCCTGGTGATATAGAGTATTCTGTTGCAAGCAGAGGAGTGTAGTACTCTTCTAATGAAATACTTCTGGACTCACTCGATTATATTAATATCTTAATGTCCGATCGGACATTGTATTAATGTCTGATATGCAGTGCGGATTCCAGTCTGATGAGCTGTATTCAAGTATTGGTTTGGCAAAAGTTTTGTATGCTCTAGTTAGCAATTCGATATTCGTAAGGTTAGATTTACAACTCTTAATGCCTTTCTGGCAAAAAAAGGATCAATGCGTTTGTTTGTTTATTCATGTCAGAAACTTCACAATTAAATTAAGCATACTGTACAACATAAAATATAAAATACAAGATTAAAATATGTACAAGTTTATTCAGTGTATATCTTGTTTTTTTTCCATTTGCACAGAATATTCAAGGCCGATTATAGCAGGGAAAAAGAATGCAAACTGCAAATAATGCAAAATTTTAGAAGTATAAAATTAAAACTGATGGTAGTGCAATACCTAGTATACAGATCAATGAGAGAAGCCAATGTCTTCGGACATGCTGCATATAGTTCTATATAGGTTGTTGCATTTCCAAAAAAGATATTAGAAAAATGATTTAAAAAAACTGTAGAAAAAGATGATCAAAATGATAAAGGGAACTAGAACATACCTTAGGGCAAGCAGTTGCAAGATTAATGCTTTTAGCTCAGAAAAAATGATAGGCTGAGAAAGGAATATACTAAGCATTTTAAAAATAATGCAGAGTGTGGGGAAAATGTCTTGTGAGATATTTCTCTCCTGCTGTCATCAAAATAGTTGGGGAAAGTTCTCCCAGTGAAGATGTTGAGTGGGGAGCAATTTAGTTAGAGAAGAGGCAAGCTTTTGTATGACAGCCAGGTGATTATGGACATTGCTCTCATAGATGTAAATGGCTGTGTATTATAGCTGTTCATTGTGTATAAGATGAGCAATGATTATTGGCCATGAGGACTCGAATGTTGCCTCCAGACATCAGTGGAAGACATATCTGATCAGTAGAGACCTGTTGTCTTCATCTTCAACTTTTGGGTTTCCCAAAGTCATCTAGGTAGCTACAGTAAAAACAGAGTCTGATCCAACATAACTTTTTATATAATGATTAGATGAATATTACATTTTAAGATTTTTGGAGGAGGGGGAAATCCATATTTTATACTACTATGTTGCAACAATCCTGTTTTTCTAAGACTTGGTTTTTGCTTTGCTTTGAAGTGTGTACTTTAATTTGTTGGAATAACTCATCTTGGCTATTTGCCCTGTAAGCAGCAAAGAGAGCATATAGTTGAGCAATCTCTCCCTTAGATCTTACAGTCTCGGAAATTAGATTATTCCAAACTCTATATTTGTATAAACTTATTTACACCTACTTTCCCAGAAAATAAGGCAGCAATCTTAGCCAACCTTGTATCAGAAGTCACCAGATTGGGGAAACTGCAGAAACAGAATGATTCATTCCTTCTTTCTGAAAGCTTCACTGGGTAGTACACTAGTATAAATAGAGACTTCATATTTTTACAGTTCCAGGAAGTGACTTGACTTGGGAAATCATACTGGGTACAGATGAGAAATCCATTTTTAATGAACTTATGGCTGCTCTCAGGGAGAGACATAGAGGCTAAAAGACCTCATGGCATGTTGCTTGATGCCTTTTCTCCCACACATAGTGACTAGAAATGCTCTACAAATCCCTGTGGTCGTAATCACTTGAAGTTACTAAAATGTCAGTTCTTAAAGTCACCATAAGGCCTTTGGTGCTACTATTAATGCTGCCCCTAGTGTCCTGCTCAAAATCTTCCAGGTCAGTGAGCAGCTTTATAGAGAAATACAAGATTCAGGATAAGAAATAAGCCGACCTGAGGATTAACAGATTGGTCTACAGAATCACCAAAGCTTGAAATCACTAAACAATTCTTCCTTCTCTATCCCCATTTCCAAATATAAAGATATATGATATATGATATATTTATTTTATATAAATATAAGAACAGACATTTTAAAAAAATATATATTGACAATGAACCCTAGCTACTTGTTTTCACTCTTGTTCCCCAAACAAATTCCTATAGCATTAATCCATGTTGTTCCCAACACAGTCCAATATATACTGCTCAAAAAAATAAACGGAACACTTAAACAACACAATGTAACTCCAAGTCAATCACACTTCTGTGAAATCAAACTGTCCACTTAGGTAGCAACACTGATTGACAATCAATTTCACATCTAGGATGTCTTATTTTTGTGTTCCCTTTATTTTTTTGAGCACTGTATGTTAAGGGAATTTCAAGTATCTGTCTTACTGTAGACATTGTCCACATTTTCTATGTCTACTTCTGTATTTCATCCAATTCTTTCAGTTATAGGAGCCATTCGCTCACTTGGCTCCTGCACCACATTGTTTCTCCCATTCTCTATAAGAATCCCACTAATGAGATTTTATACAGCTTCTATATGCACTTTTTAAAAAAATATTTTTTTTAAAGTGCATATAGCAGTTTAAAAGAGGGAGAAGCAAATTGTCAGAAAATCCTTGATAAATCAGACAGGGCCATCTTATCATCAGGATTATCAAAATAAGTATTTTGTCATTCCATCCATTCTGTACTTGCACCATTCAAATTTAATGGTTTACAAATGCCATCTTCCCAAGATAGCCTGTTACTTTCTGGGCATTGTATTTCAACTTTCCCAATGTTGAGTTACCATAACATCCAAAACAACCACAATATAAAATAGTTTTCTTTTTTCTGTTTTTCCTCAGCTGCAGCCCATATATGAATTATTGTCTAGGACAAGCCTTGGTAATATGGAAACCAAGAGGAGAAACTTGAAAAGGGCTTTAGATCAGTATTTAATGGAATTCAATACCTGCCGTTGTGGTCCCTGTAAGAACAATGGTGAACCAATCCTGCTGGGAGCTACCTGTGCTTGTGAGTGCAAGCAAGGCTACCGAGGCCCTGACTGTGGAGAAACATTGAGATCAGGTAAGACTTCTGAGAAAATATTGTTTTCTGAGACCTCCTGAGATCAGGAAGCTGTAAACCTCATTTACCTTCAATACCTTGTATGTAGGGGTGGGATTCTACCAGTTTGCACCTATTCGCTAGAACCGGTTGTGAACATTCTAAGCACTTCAGAGAACCGATTGTTAGAAGAAATTACTGGCCTAATCCTGTAAGGAAGGCAGGAAGGAAACATTCTGGTGTTGCTTACAGAAACTGCTTCTCCATTAACCCTTTTTACATTCTTGGCAGGACTAGACTTCTCTGGAACATCTCTGGAATTTTTTCCCCCTCCTTTGCTGGTACTTTGCTCGTGTGGAGTGAGCATTTAAAGTTACAATGGCATTGAAAAAAGTGACTTTTGACCATTTTTCACACTTATGACAGTTGTAGCATCCCCATAGTCATGAGAGGCCAGGCAAGGAGATGCGTGCCTCGATGTGAGTGATATTGAATTGGCCACACCCAGCCAATAACATGACCACCAAGCCATGTCCACCACCTAAGCCATGCCCACAGAACCGGTTGTTAAAAATTTTGAATCCCACTCCTGCTTGTATGCCAGGCTACCAAAGGAGCTTTCTTCAGGAATCAGACTGGCATTTCAAGCCAGTTTGAAGGGTTAACTAAAGACATTGTAGAAGTAGAAGTTACTGCAGTGGCATAAATCATATCAGAGTCTGCAAGGGCAGAGCCAAGGAAAGCCTCCCAATAAATATTAATGGGGATGTCCAAGGCTTGTAGCTTAACCCTATGCAGATTTAAGTGTTGTTAAATTGATTTATTCTAGTGGATATGGGTAATACTTAATTTCGTAAGGGATTGTGTCAGGTCAGTTACTTCAACCTCAAGTTCTTCAGGTAATTCTTTGATATAGATGTGGAATCTCTCATACTCCTCTCCCCCCCTCTCTTACACACACACACACACACACACACACTGTACTCTCAAAGACCCATTATATAGAAATATAGCAGAACTTGATGTTCCCCATGATGTCAGTAATTTGCTTGCCTACAATTCTTTCAATCCATGAAAGGAGATGGGAAAGGTATCTTGCTGCTATGAATCTAATGCATACATTTATGGTGGTTGTGCAAAAAACAGCATTTATTTTGGAACTTTTAGTATAGTACTTACATTCAGCTACAGTCCACATTAGCTGGGTTGCAGAGAAGGGAGTTAAATTGCATACTTTATGTTTATATATAGAGAGAGAAAACACCAAAATAAAAGGATGTATAACTAGGGTGATATAGTGCTTAAGACATTGGATTAAAGACATTGGATTGAAGATTATTGTGACTCTGAGCCCAGCTCAGCCCAACTTACAGTCCAGGTTTGTTGGTCTGAGGAAAAATTAGAATATCGAGGTAGTATGTGAATCAATTTAACAGGTTCAAATTAATAATCTACAAGAAAAGCCTCCACTGAAAATAATGCAGCAGAACATCTGCCCCATTTAAAATGCTTGCATACAAGATGATATATTTTCTAATGCCTAAGGCAGGATTTCTCAACCTCAACAACTTTAGAATGCGTAGATTTCCACTTCCCTTATTCCTCAGCCAGCATGACGGGAGCTGAAGTCCACACATCTTAAAGTTGTTGCAGTTAAGAAACACTGTTCTAGAACAACAGCTGCTGTGCTGTTTGGCTTTGAATTCATTTTCAATCATGTTGATGTAGTCCTAATGAATTTGTCACTCTAATGAGAACAGGTAAAAATGAAGATTAATAGGTGGATCTTACAAAGAACTCTTAAAGCAGTCTATTTTTCTCCACCCATTGCGATTTAAAGCTAAAACTTCAAAGAACTTTTTGGTGGGCGGACAGACAAGAGAAAATATTCTATACCTTATGCAACAGTTTTAGGTATCTCTTTTGGATGCTTCTCTGTAACAATCAATACAATGAAATAGAAAGGGAGTTATATTGTTAGTATGCTTTGAATTTTCCCCCTTCCTATTTATTTTATAGGCTGTTATACTGTTGCTTTTTTTTTTTTTAGGAGGATAAGGCTATCTTGGCTTAAGGCCTTGATGGAATATATGTGGGTGACGCTTCAAGTTCTAGAAACAGTATTCTGATCTTTTTCCCATTGATTGAAACCTATAATCAGAGGAGTTACCATCCTTAGTTCCACCCTCATATCCTACTAATGAATTCCTAGAGGAAGATGGCAACTGGATTAGGAGAAATTTTTTTCTGGTTCAACAGAACTTTCCCTACATACTTACATCAAAAGATAGTTGGTCTTGATTTCCATACAACAGCATTAGTTGCTTTCTAGAATAAGTTTCTTTGAGATCAAGGATGGTTCAACTTTTCAGAACTTAGTAAGTGACAGCTCCAACAATTCCAGAAATATGTGTTGCAATGCTATATAATGCTGCTGGTATTCTTACTTATTAATAATTGCCAGTAATGCCCAGGTTCATCCATAAACTGGAATGGGATTGATTTCTTTGTTTTACTCTAAATCTTGAACACATCTGAAACTAGCTTTATCTGAAAGTTGCTAATCATGATGTACTGTGTTACAGGTTATCCAGCTCAAGGTAGCTGGAGTTGCTGGACTCCATGGGCAGCTTGTCAAAGGGGAACTAGAAGCCGCACAAGACAGTGTACAAACCCACCTCCTGAAAATGGTGGAACAACATGCCCTGGCAGGAATACCCAGACAGAGATGTGTTGATAACTAATAATGCTATGAGTGGATTAATGGGTTGTGCAACCAGGCAGGAAAATGTTGGGAGCTCCGATGCAAATAAAATTAAAACAAATGGGTCATAAATATTGACTTACCTTTAGGAGAGTGGAAAATCCCATTAGCGAGAATATAAAGAAAAATAAATGTTAATGTTTTATACACTTTGTACACCAGAATTGTAATGGTAGTAATTATTTTTGTTGAATGCAGAAGTCCATCATAAGGAAGATATCTTTGCTCTGAACAAAATTTAAAGCAAAAAAAAAAAAATTCATATTGCTGGCCATGAAATATATTACTGACTAACATGTTGGGATTATTCAGAGAATTCATCTTCATGTGTACGATACAAAATAGAATGTACTTCTCTCCCAGAATTGTCTATTTTACTACCATGCAACAAAAATGTTTTTTTCTGCTACTGGACAAATTTGTTCCCAAAGTAAGATGTAACAGTTGGGTCCAAAATTATAAAGATTCTTCTTATCAGATCATACTCAGATATTTTTTTAAAGTTCACTACTATGGCTATAATTCAAGAGTTGATCATTGCAATACAGGCTTTTTCTTCAGATAAACCAATTTCTAAATAAAGCAGTCCTTTTGGTATAACTAAGATAATAAATTGCCTCTGGATATGAATCCTCTATATATTATGTCACTTAGGTAGTCTTAGCTTTTTAAACAACAGCAATAGTAATAATACTTTGGTGTAACACTTTTCAAACTTCAGGAGTTGCAAAAACCATACCTGTGGGTCAGAATTCAAACACCTGTTACAGCTGTCAAATCAAACCACAGATATTAATTCAGAGATCCAGCTCTGAAATATTAAGGGAAGCTAGGCATTTCTTTAAACATAGTGTATCTGCTCATATTGTTACAAACTAAATCTAATAAAAGCATTTTGGAAAACAGTGTGAACTGGCTGCCTTTTACTTGGAACATCCAATAACAAAAGATATTCTGTTTAATGATGCAATGGCAGATAGCATAAGGATAACAATGTTCTGGGAACACTTTATGCTGGGAGGGTGGAAGTTCTCTTGGTGATTTCTGTAGGGTAAACAACTTGTGCTTTTTGTGAGAATGGCTCCTAGGCTGGAAAAGAAGCTATTATTATTGTAATGTGTAGTATAGCTCTAAGTGAAGATATTTAAGGTTTCTAAATGAATCTTTTGTACAATTCATAGTTCCCTTTCTCACTCTACCAAAACCTTTATCCAATGGAACAGGTAACGTCAGAAGAAGGTTTTATAGATGGGAAAGCTATCTATCAGCCCAACCAGAAAATGATCCTTTTCATTGTGATCAAGTATACCATTTCCCATACTTGATCACAATGAAAAAGATCAAGTATACAATTTCCTGAAGGGATGCGATGGCTCAGTGGCTACGACGTTGATCTTGTTGATCAGAAAGGTCGGCAGTTTGGTGGTTCAAATTCCTAGCACCGCGTAATGGAGTGAGCTCCCAGCTTCTGCCAACTTAGCAGTCCGAAAGCATGTAAAAATGCAAGTAGAAAAATAGGGATTGCTTTGGTGGGAAGGTAACAGCGCTCTGTACTCCTTCGGCATTTAGTCATCCGGCCACATGACCACAGAGATGTCTTAGGATAGTGCTGGCTCTTCGGCTTTGTAACGGAGATGAGCACTGCCCCCTAGAGCCAGAAACAACCAGCACATATGTACAAGGGGAACCTTTACCTTTATACGGTTTCCTGCTGAGAGGAAGGGTTTGTCAGTTTCTCATTAGAAATAAACCTCACGGCACAGTCAGAAATGTTGTTTATGGGTATTCTAGTGAATTATTTCAAGGTAAAGCATGAGTATCTGCCTATTAAACTATTTCAATCATTACAGTCCCTCTCCTAATGCAGAAATAGAGAAATTTTGTTTTCATTAGGAGGGAGATAGACAGAGGAGGGCTGGTTGATCAATTGAAGTGTTGAACAAAATTAATGTAAGCATTTATTGACAGGCAAGTATGGTGATTAATGGAATCCAGTTTGAATTAGAATGGTCTCAAAGGTTTCTCAGAGATAGATCTGAAATGGGATATGCCTTTTTTTATGGGAGTGGTTCTAATTTCAAGCCCCACTAGCTACCATTCATGTTTCATATCAGCTTTGCTATAGATCATTCCACAAAGCTCTAAAGGCCAAAATTCAATATAGAATAACAATAGCATATAATGTAGCACATTGAGCATGATCCATATTTAAAACTGGTGGGTAGAAAGGTCTTCCACAGGCAACCTATGAGAACGGAGCTCCATAAATTAAACAGAGAATCAATTATAAAAATGAGCTTGCACACTTATCCACAGAATAGAGAATAACAGAGTTGGAAGGGACCTTGGGGGTTTTATGGTCCAATCCCCTGCTCAGTCAGGAAGACCTACATCATTTCAGACAGATGACTGTCCAATCTGTTCTTAAAAACTTCCAGGGTTGGAGTATCCACAACTTCTGGAGGCAAGTTGTTCCACTGAGAAATTGTTCTGTCAGGACATTTCTCCTTAGTTCTTGATTGTTTCTCTCCTTGATTATTTTCCCTCCATTGCTACTTGTCCTGCTTGACTGCCTGTTCTTTGTGGCAACCCTTATTGGAATACTGCTATCATGTCACCCTTAGTCCTTCTTTCATTAGACAAGACATTTCCAGTTCCAGCAACCATTCGCCATATGATTTAGCCTCCAGTCCCCTAATTATCTTTTTCACTCTTCTCTTCATGTAATATGTAGTCTTTTAGAGATTTTTTTTTCAAGCATCTTTTTTAAGTCATAGAGCAAATAGTAGGGGGAAAAGAAGGGATGCAAGGAAGCTAAATAGTATTTTATTTGTTTTGATGAATTTTGTTTAGTTGTAAACTTCAAAGTTTCTAAATTCCAGCTTGGTCTTATCTTTGTACAACCTGATGATGGATAAAGGACTCATAGCCACACACACAGCCCTTCCCGCAGAGGACAGAGCTGCACAAATGAGGCTATTTTCTGTTTAAGACTAGCTATGAATCATCTATTAGTACACCAGCATTTTATCTCTAAGGATCCCAGAACTGGAGATGTTAACAGTCTGTTTGATTTAAGACCTCTTTTGTGGATGCAGAACATAAATCTCAGGGTAAGAATATGCACAGGACTGAGCTAAGTTGAAAGACTGTGTTGGAGAGTCCAACAATAACACATTCCTAATGAACTGTGGTGAAAATGGGCCTAGGTGAACATAGGCAGATCTAGTAAATATCAACCAAGATGCATCTGAGTGAGCCAGCTTTAACAGGCAAAGGCTACAGTACTAATAACTTAGGTGGCAAGGATGAGTTAAAGGACAAGGTGAAGGGCAAAAATCAATCTCGGATTTGCCATGCATGAAACTTTCAGACACGCCTCTTCTTTTCCCGCCTCTGTCTCCAAAAAGTCAAGGGAAGGAGTTTGTGACACTGCAACATAAATGAAGGACATAGACAGGGCTTCATTACTGAGGCACACACCATCTTTTGGGTGGGGGTTATTTGGGCAGACCAAGTGTTGGTACAAAATAAATACATTGCCTGCAGAGGTTGGGCCTCAGATAATTACATTCCTCTAGAAATCATGATTGAAGCACAATGATTCAATCTCGCCCTGAGCAATAAAGTAAAATAATCCTTTAGTGGCAACAGTGCTGCTTCCATATTTGATTAAGCTGGCTGGAGAGAACAAAAGCAGGACATGAGAAGGTTGCCTTCACTTGAACAAATGAAATGCTTTTTAATAGCAGCAGGTTGGAGATACACGCTTTACAGCACTACCTTTCAAGTTTCTTGTGGCTCCACTAACCTGATTTAATACTGCTTTACACCCTGGAGGATTAAAACAATGCCTCATGTGACCTTTCTGTAAATATTACCCCTTCCCCATGTTTTTTCAACTGTTGTAGTTTGTGAAAGCAATTTTCTTCAGTTTGAACCAACTACAATATTTGATCTGTCTGTAGAGACAGAAAACTGCATTAACGCTTTGATAATGATAACGATGGGTAAATGATTTGCTATTTTTGATTTTAAAAAGTATGTATGCTTTCACAAAAAATATGAAATAATCCATCTTAACTCCAGCTATGTTTATTTGATTGTTTAATTCCCTCCCCCCAGCTTACACGTTGTTTTAGTCGTAACCAATTCTAAGTGGCTTACAAGGCCAGTTTACGGAAAAAAGGATTAAAACAATAAAAGCAGCAAACACAGCATTCAGGCTTGGAAAGGATCATAGAGCAGTTTACAGATGAGAGGGGGAAAAAACAACCAAAGAGGTTCTTTATGTATGCCATGTTTGTCCTACTCCTAGATCAGCTCCCAACCTCAAAATATTGTCTTCTTTCAAGCCTGATTTTTTTTGTAATTGTTTCAAAATTCTGATTTCAAACAAGTGTCCATATTTAAGCCTCCCAAATAAATTCCACAGCTATTTTGCTCTTGGTAAAATTCTGAGGCAAATATTTCCAAGGAGGCTTGGTTATTCCCTTGCTTTACAATTAGGGGCAATATTATGATACAATATGCAAGTCATAGAAATGGGAGATAATGCATTTCTTTATTCTTAAGTCTGTATATCCTAACAATATGGTATTATAGTCACTATCTAATGTAGTGTAGTATTCTTCTTCTGCTTTTGGCTGCACACAAGGAAAGCAGCAAAAGTCTTTCTTTCTCTCCCCCAAACTGTGCCAGGCATCCTGCAAGGCATCCTGCTGCACCGGCAAAGACTCATTTCTGGTGGAGTTTGGGGGAGAGAAAGAAAGACTTCTGTGGCTTCTGCTGCTTTCCTTGCATGAAGCTAAAAGTCTCTCTCTTTCGCTCTCTCTGTCTCCCTGAGAATGGAGCTGGAGATGATGTCCTGTGATCCCAAATAAAGAATGATCGATTGGTAAGAAAACAGGGTGGGGAATTTTCCTGCAGACTTTTTTCCTGCAGCCACTGTCAGTCAAAATCCATATTAGTGGTCCGCGGGATTTAAAACTATGAGTTTGGTGGTCCCTGAGGTCCAAAAAGTTGGCGACCCCTGCTTTAGATGTTGCCATCTACTGGCACTTAGGAGGTATGCTTTTTCTGGAAGAGTCCCTGCCCTGTACCAAGGTATCCAGTAGCCAAGCCACTGAGATAGAGTGAAATGGCAGCCTGGGAATGACTGTATTAGAGGCATCTAAGGATGATGCAGTGATGGTTGAGGCACTGTGTTTCTGCTTTTGGAGTTATGGTTTTTATTGTTTCTTGGCTTTAGTGTTGTTGTGAGCCACCCAGAGTTATCGATAATCGGTAAGGATTGAAAAAAACAAAGAGAGATACAATGAGGACATTACCATGGCCTGCAAAACCAGACAACCAAAAATCAGGCTGACAAGGATGTTAAATTCATTCAGTGGAATCCAGCTCCTTTATTTTCCTGAAAAGAGGGCAATGCCTTACGCCCATATAAAGGCAAGGGAACATTCAGTCAATCTGTCTACATTGACTGAATGTAGCACGTGGCAGGAAAATACCGCTTTTGAGGTACTCTTCAAATGTCACAGAGAAACCACCACAAGCCCTGGGCTCCCCCCACTTCATCCTCAACAATGAAAAATGAGAGTTTGTGCAAGGAAGCTGAAGTGAAAAGGAAAAAGAAGAAGAAAAAGGGAAAAAAAGAAGCTGGACGGAGAGGAGGAGGAGAAGGGGGGAATCTTGCCTGCCAGGCCTGTAAAAGATTATGAGCAATTACACAGTTACTGTCATAGTCAAAGAAAGTAATATAAGAAGCGCTGAAGGGCTCAGCGTGTAAGCCATACCCAGTGAGATAAAGTTACAGTCATTTACTGGCCTAAATTAAAAGCTCATAATAGGGATACACAAGCACACAAACAGAGGGTGGGGGAGTGTGGGGAGAGACAGTACACCCTACTAGACTGTCTCTTTGTCATAAAGGAACTTTATTCCCCCCGTGAAAAGATGCCTATTGTGTGTGCATATGTGTGTACTTTCTCTCTGTACTATATAGTGTGTACAGTATTATGTACGCTTTATGCTGCGCAGTACTATATAATATATAGTACTATACACACTGCATACTATACAGTACTATATGCATGTGTGTGTGTGTGTGCGTGTGTGTGTGTGTACAAGCGTGCACACATACACACAGAACATATGCGTGTCTACTGTACTCTATTGCTTTCTTGGCAATGATTATGACCTGCAGGGCATTTAGTACCTTCCTGGTTGATTTAATTGGAAGGTGGTGCCTTGATTCAAATGCAATGTTGGAAAAGTATCAGAATCAGAAGTGTATAGGAAGAATCAGAAAAAATAGGGATAGGAAGAAACAGCTTGATTTGCAAAAGCAGGAGATCTGGATAATGGAAACCAGCCCAGCATCTTCGATTTTCAAGGTGCAGACGCACGATAACGGCACAAAAGGGATTCTGCAACATGGTTGACATGAGAAAAAAAAGAAAATCCTCCTTGCTTTTCCCCACCCTGGGTACTTTGTTGGCTTCGTTTTTGTGATCTCCTTGAGTTAGGCAACAGCGTGCACATAAATAAATCAATTAGTCACATTTCACTGAAAAAAATTGGTACAGATCCCCAGGAGGTTGCGCTGTGCATTAGAAATAGGTCTGGGCATTGGATCTCTTCTTATCTATGCTCCTAGCAGGAGGGCTGGAACATTTAGCTGATTGGCAAAAACAGTCATGCTGTTTTCAATTCCAGCTGCCACAAAGACTAGGCCAGCGATGATGAACCTGTTGTGAATGAATAAATGTGTTAATAAAGGTTATTAAGAGCTTGAAGTAAAGTGCAGGGTTCTGGCCCTGCACTTCTGATTGGCCGTTAATAGCGACATCAGATTGGTCCGTTCAGGTGAATCTGATTGGCTATTAACAAGCCGCTTCCATTGGTTAACGGAGCTAGCGCTCCCTGGTTTTCCTTGGTTGAATGCTGAATGGCTTACCTATATAAAGGGGGCCGTTGCAGCCATTGAGTTTGAGCTGTTACACCATGTTAATAAAGAGCTTTGAAGTTCACCGTTTCACCAGCTCGTCTCCATTCTTAGCGCCCATGCTCAGAACTTAACACTGGTGACGAGGGTGGGATGTGGAGACGTCAGAGCTGACTGAACGATGAAGAATGATAACCGAGCACGTGGCTGAAAGCACAATGGCGGAACCATGTCCGGCAGTATCATACCACCTGCTCCATTCGACCCAGCACAAGAAGACTGGGACTCCTATATGGATCGCTTCCAGATGTTCCTGGAAACCAACAATTTGAAGGATGCCACTACCGGGAAGAAACGAGCGGTATTCCTAACTCATTGCGGGCCGACCGTATTCAAGAAGGCCAAGGCATTAGCGAAACTGGCAGAAGTAAAGTCTATGGACTGGGACGTCCTCAAACCCCTACTGAGGTCCCACTATGCACCGATCGTGCCAAAACTTATTAGAAGGCATGTATTTTATCAGAGAAGTCAGCAGAAGGGCGAAAGTGTTGCTGATTTAATAGCGGATCTCCAGAATCTGGGAGGCCTATGTGGGTTTGCCGACCTCGAAGAAGCCCTGAGAGACAAAATTGTTCTGGGACTAGATGCACCACATATCCAAAGCAAGCTGATGGCGAAAGGTGACATCAGCCTTGCAGATGCTATTAATGAAGCTACTGTAGCAGAAGCAACCAAGAAGTCGACTGCCTGAATGCGCCACACCTGCGCCCCGCTTCACCAACCGACCCGCGAAATTTCACCTAAGTCAGAAGGTCAGCTTTTAACTGCCCACCACGAGAACCTCGACTCGTTGTCAGACAGCGACGAAGAAGAGGTCCACCAACTTTGGTCCAAACGAGACCAACGCCAGAGATCTCAGCACCAATGCGCTGGTTGTGGGGCAAGCCACCCCCGATCAGAATGTAAATTCCTCGATGCGCTCTGCCATGTGTGCGGGAAACGAGGCCATATCAGATGGGTCTGTAGAAGCAAGCTAGGACCCAGCCAGCCCTCGAGGGGGGCTAACTATCGCCAACCGACAGGAAGCTGTCCTGTAAGGCGAGAACCCGTGAACCACCAATGGAACAACCACTCCTACAGAAACAAAACCCTAAACCACCCCACAAAGCGAGAAGAGGTTCACCAAACTATCACGATCGGTCACTCCTCATCCCTTGATGCCAAGAAGATCCGAGTGAAAGTGGCCATCGAAAACCAGCCCTGCCTGATGGAAGTCAACTCAGGATCGTCTCTCTCGATGGTTTCCTAGAAGACCCTCAAGCAGCTCATCCCTACTGTCTGGCGGCAAGACCTCAGATTCCAAAGACTCATACTCAAGGACTATCAAGGAAATCGAATCCCGGTCGTTGGATCCAGCCGAGTCCAGGTATCGTTTAAGAACCATATAGCATTCCTACCCCTGACTGTAATCGACAAGGATCGGCCTAGCCTGTTAGGCCTCCAATGGTTCACTCCACTTGGAATTGAAGTAGCCAGCATTCACTGAATATGCAACAGCGATTGGGAAGAGGACCTCGTCCAAGAGTTCCAGGACGTCTTCGCAGAAAAACTTGGCAAGTACAAGGGGACCCCAATATCATTTAGCCTCAATCCCAAAATAGCTCCCATCCACCTTAAGCTTCGTCGAGTTCCATTTACTCTTAAACCAAAGATTGACGAGCAGCTTGATAAATTAATAGCCCAGGGTGTGTTAGAGCCAACCGATCAATATCCATGGGAAACCCCAATCGTGACACCCATCAAGCCAGATGGATCGATAAGAATTTGTGGGGACTACTGAGCCACCCTGAACCACGCCCTTCAACAAAAGGCGTATCCGGTACCGGTGGTGCAACACCTCCTCCATTCCCTGGGGGGTGGAAAAGTCTTCGCTAAACTAGACTTAGCCCAGGCATATCAACAACTCCCAGTAGACAAAAAAACGGCAGAGGCCCAAACGATCGTTACGCACCGAGGTGCCTTTAAATGTAACTGACTCCAATTCGGAGTCAGCGTAGCCCCGGGAATATTCCAAAGCTTGATGGAAAGACTATTGCAAGGGATAAGAAATTACTAAGGGGTCGCCTGAGGTTGGTTCTCCAGAGATTTAAAGAATCAGGCCTTAAAGTTAAAAAAGACAAGTGTCAACTAGGTACGGATCGTGTAGAATTTCTAGGACATTTGATTGATACTCAGGGCATTTACCCCACCGACAGCAAACTTAGGGCAATCAAAAACGCCCCAAAACTCCAAAATAAGGTCGACCTCCAGGCGTTTCTAGGCCTTATCAATTTTTATAATGTTTTCCTGCCTCACAAAGCAACCGTAGCTGAACCCCTGCATCGTTTATTGGACAAAAAAGCAATTTGGGTATGGGGACACAGAGAGGAGCAGGCGTTTTGAAACGTGAAAAAATTATTGACTTCTGATGCTGTGCTGAAGTAGTACAACGAGACTTTGCCTTTAACGATCACGTGTGATGCATCGCCTTTTGGAGTGGGCGCCATTTTGAGCCATGTTTTGCCAAACGGTAGTGAAGCCCCTGTTGCC